>JAVJGJ010000002.1:34767593-34789863 GCA_035590215.1 Microhierax caerulescens | reverse complement strand
GCGGAGGAGGAGGAGGAGGAGGACGACTTCTGCCAGGTTGAAGGATGCCTGCGCCCAGAAGCCCAGCTTTCTGGAAGGGCAGGTGAAATCAATTCTTCGCAATGGCTGGATTCCCAGAGAAATTCTCTTTAAGCTTGATCTTTAACCTGAGAGTGAACTCGGCCTTCATTATTAGTGGGGAACAACAAAAATAAAGCAGCTGCTGAATTAAGTATCTCTTACCCTTTTTGGGTTAGGTCAGTGGTACCGTAGAGTGCACTAGAGCTCAGAAAACAACTCTTGCAGAGGAAACACAGAGTAGTATTGATTCCCTAGCACTGCTGCAGACACTTAAGGACTGTAATGAAGTTTAATGAATGTAACGAAGCAGAGAACAGTGCCTGTCCTCTAGAGAGCTGAGCAGCCCCACACCTTCCAGGTCCATGCAAAACTGCAGTACAAGCAGTTTTCTTTCTCCCATCCATGAATAGTTTCCAACCGGCAGAAAACACCAGGGTGTCTACAGGTGTTCACTGGCTAAGTAAGTAATTGGAAGGCATCATACTCCTACACAAACACCCTGAAGAGTCATTTGAGAGTCAGTCACCTTTATAGAAGATTTCCTGTCCTGGAAGTTAGATGAACTTCCCAGGAACAGCAGTCTGTAGAGAACAGTGTCACAGAAAACTCTTACGGGCTACGGTCATAATCACATTCTTATAGCCTACGATGCTTTTGATCCTAACAGCATCCACATCAGCAACAATTTAATAGCATGGCTTTAACAAAATGAAGGAAGGGAAACAGAAACACCACAACAAACAGTTAAATAAATTACATTTGGGCTATCAGGGGAAACATCCTTAGTAAGATGCTTCACATCCCCCCAGGCTGCCTCTCCTCTGCTTTCTTATACACTACCCTATCAAGGAGAATAAATTGGTTCTGATTACTTGCTAAAAATAGAGCGTCAATAAAAGTCACTTCCAACTTCTTTAAGCACTTTGTGCTGCAGAAAGTGTGCTGTTATAGGAAGAAGGTTTGAGCATGCAAGCCCATTTCCATCTTTTGGTCACCTGTACTCTCAGGGATAAACACTGAGCACGCAGGTGGCACACCCCTGCAAAGTGCCATCTTCACGCTGCCTGCAAGAGCCTTCACAAGTAATTCCGAGCAGAGCACCACGGGGTTACAGACCACCACAGCTGTGCATATTGCTGGGAGTTCTGTTCCTCGTACTCTCTGTCCAGATCTGAGGATTTTTTGCCTGCTTCCACAATAACAAGGATTTTTTCTTGTTGATTCCTCACCATAAAAAAGGAACAGATTTCTTCCAAGTCAAAAGCATTACTTGACTCTGTAATCACTATAGGATAATAAGCATCTTTCAAGAGCAAAAAGGGGTTGCTTCTCTGATAATGATTATACACCTAAAGATACACATAAAGATATCTACTTTATATTTTGGTTCCTCAACACCTTTAAAAACCTGACTTTCTCTCCTTCAGGCACCCAGCAGAAAACTGGCCTCAATCTCTCTCTCTCTCTCCCTTTTTTTTAATCTCTTCTGCACCAGCAATCTGACATCCTGGTGCCCAGCAGTGGTATTAATCATTGAAATACTCTTCTGTTCTCCCAGCTTCTCTTAACTTGAGAATCTGTTACGTAAAAAGAGCTCAGAGAGCAGCTGACAAAACACAGTTCTTAGCTGCATGAATGTCAGACTGAAATGCTGCTACAACCTTTTCCCCTTGCTGCCCCTCCCCCTCAGAAGGAAAAAAAAAAAAAAAAAAAAAAAAAAAAAAGGAGGGGGGTAACAAAAGAAAAGAAAAAAAAAATAAAAAGATAATCAGCACAAGGTGGCTGGGGAAAATATTTGCCTGGCAGTAGCAGTGCAATTTGTGAACACAGTAACACAACTGGGATGTTTTTACTGAAGGTCTGTAAGGGATGGGATGACGGAGTATGTCACCTAGCTTCTAAGCCACGTCTACTTATCGTCATGAGTTTCTTGAAGCTTTCTGTCCAAGGCTAAATGTGTTCAGAGGCAGATTTTTCATTAAGACTGTGAATTAAGTAAGTGGCTTAGGGCTTTAAGGCAACAAGCCCAAGTAGTTTGAGTGAGGCGTCTCTGGAAGAACTGCAATCTTAAACACAGCTAACATTTTATAAAAGTGCCATCAGTCTCGAACTCAAGGGCAGGGAGCAGGGAAGCCTCTACTGCTGTCTTCCATTTATCAGACCAGATCCTGATGCCTTTCCACATAGATTAAATCAGACTAGAAACAATATAAAAAAAATCAATAGGGCCACCAACTGAACACAGTAGTACTCAATGCCGGTAAGAAAAATAATACCTATCCACAGAAATTTTGTCACAGAAAGCCTGACCCTGCTTGATTCAGAATACTTAACCCAGTACCTTTGAACTAAGATCTCAATCCACAATAAAATTACCTTGGTTTAAATAGTTGCTACTTGTCAATTCACCTGCCCTGACACTAGCTGTGTGCTTTCGGCAACGGTAACTTTAACAAATAAGTTTTTTTCATTATGAGTGAAGCTAAGCAAAGTTACCTCAAATATATCATGGATTGTAAGTGTATCTGTAGATGATCATCAGGACTCAGCTGACATAATTCAATCATGCACCAAAAGCCTAAATTTTTACCAGACATACAAGAAAGGCTGCAATATAAAGGCTGATGCACAGCATCAAACTAACATCATTGTTGTTAATCCAAGATGCGACCTAGGTACAAGACAAATTCTAAATTCGGAGGGGTTTGTGTTTTAAGAGGACCACCATACAATGACATGAAAAAGTGAGCCTTTCCACAAAAAAAAATTATGATTAGCGACGCTGGTGGTGGACTCTGCAATTAAAAGCACACTTTTCAGTGAACAGAATGATACAGATTGTCAACAGGGCCAACCTCCCGCTCAAAGCAGGAGCAGCTTAGATGCAAAATGAGAAAGAGGATGCAAAATAAAGACTAGCAGAGGAAAGAAGAAAAGGAATGAGGAATTAATAAAGAAACAGCAGCAGGGTGGAGGGGTGGGGAAGAGTATGGAATAGTGCTGGGTCATTCTGAATTCTCATCATTATACTATGTAGACTTCACAGACCACAACTGCTACTAAAAAGATACAGAGCATAGATAGGGGAATAGATGGATGATGGTGAAACGGTCAGATTAATGTCAGGACAGAAAAAAAAGAATTTAAAAAAAAAGAATAATTGAAAGAGGCAGAGAAAGGAGAGCTTTGAACCGGCCTTTATTTTATCCCATAGGTAAACTCTGAATGCAGGAGCATCTCTGGTGACAGTTCCTACCGGCCAGCTAGTGCTTATACTTCTCTAGACCTATAGCCTACAACAGATAATCTCTCATCTAAATGGGTGATAAGGGAAAGGAATCTCTGGAAGTCAACACCAAGGAACTCTATATCACATGTTTTCCACTGCCTTCTCCCACTTCTTCATTCCTGTTTACTCTGAAAGGGAATGAGTACACCTCTGGAATGAGTGTCCCTCTGGCACCTCTTCCAAAAAGCAAAGGGAAAGTATTGCAGCATCTGATACCCTACCAGTTCTGTTACACTTCCTGTCAGAGATGTAAAAGCAAATGTTTCACAAATAGAAGCTTCCTAACAATTTGCTAAAGCAGGGAAAAGTGTAAGCTTACCTACAGCTGAAATGGAGTCCTGCCTGCACCTATTCCATGGAACAAACCAACACAGCAACACAAAAGGAATGAAAAATTCTGTATGTCATTGGAAGGTAGGATACTGAAGTGGTCAAGCTGTATTGCACATTGAAATTCATCAAGGATCAAGATCATTCTTTTACTGAAAGAATGTCACTTAAGAATCTTTCCAGTGTTCTAGGCTGGTCTTACATTTTGGCCAAAGCCTTTACTTTCAATGATGCATTTGTTCCCCAGACGCTAAACGGGATGCTTTGTAGTGTCTGTCTCATAAGGATGCCTCTGCTCACGGTATTTGATGTCTCCTGACATCCGCCCCCAGCTACTCTAAACTAGATTTAGTTCGCTGGCCTAAGCAGCAGCAAAAAGTGCTGCTATTACATGAGACTTGGTAAATGTTTCTGCTAACACTGTTTCCACCTGAAGTTCTGGGAGCAAGGCTGAAAAAAGTGAGTGCAACTTTTCTCCAAGTTCTGGTTAGCCAGATACAAAGCACTAGGCACTGTGGGTTACTCAGTACGCTTCACTTTAAACAGAGGGCTTGCCATCTGTTCTGCCCTCTAATTACAAAATATAAACCAAATATAACTCATTACTGAATCATAAAAAGTAAGCTATAGGAGATTTAAATTCATGGGGAAAGCTCTTTATTTAATGCAAAAAGCATCTGCAATGTTTTTCTTACATCACCTTCAGGCAGTAATCTAGGGAAAATGAAAGGAGAGTCATTCTCCAGGACGCTACCACACATGATTCTGGCAAACCTGGATTAGTCCCCGGGGACTTGAGTTTAGGAAAAAATATATTGCAGAGAAACAAAATGGATAACACAGTTGTGATAGTCTAAGGACATAACTGGGGCAAGAATGTAAGAAAAAGTATCAGCCTTTATTTAAGAGTGATTAATAAAGTTGTTGCCCCCCTGCCCAAAAAAAAAAAAAAAGCCCCACAAATTAATTTTTGGCTATGCAATTCCTTCATTAAGGAGCTGTATGAAGAAAAAGGCTTGTTTTTTCTCCAGCTATATCCAATTGTAAGACTACAGTATTTCAGTTTGCTGAGTGACACAGAGCCTTGCTGTAATGGGAACATAGGTATAAGGAACAGCTGAAGACAACACCAGGGTTTCTTAGAAGCTGGAATTACTTGTGTGGAAGAGCAGCAAGAAAGAAGGATTTTGGGGCTTCCCTTCCATTCATCCTGTTGTGGCTACAGGCAGCTCTGCCACCTCCGGTTGTCCGTACCGTGACATTTTGGAGACCCACTGCAACGCTCCTGTGCACTCTGACACACATTTTCATTACAGACTGATGTGATGAGGACTGGCAGCTGCCATAGGGAAGCAGCTCTTGCAGCCCCTGCTGTGACCAGGCAGTAAACAGCACCACAGGAGCTTCATGACGACGGGGGCTGCTGCCACAGCACCAGCAGTCCTTGCGTGACCTGGAATTTCACAGACGTGCAGCATTTCCCTTGATCGAGAGCTCGCTGCCTTACCAGATGAATGTGCCTAATTGCTATTTCCTGAATAGATGTGTATCAGTGATACTTAATGAAGGTGGAGGTGTGAGAAAGGAAGAGACAAACTTAAGGAACTGTCTTTGGATTTTGCAGGGTCAGACATAACCATTGCTTAAATGCATTATCATACTCAGCATCTTTCACTATAACTGAGCACATTTAGTGAAACCGCATCTGATGATAGCAGGGAAAGTCTGACAATAAAAGCCTGCATGGACCAACGTCTGCATGGACCAGCTCTCTTACATATGGGGAACTACAATATATCCATCATGACCCCTGTCACCAGGAGTGCTGACTAAGCTCAAGAGCATGCACTACCCACTATGGACAATCCTCCCTGATCCGATTGTCACGTGCATCTTGGATTTAGACTCCAGACACGTGGGGCTTATGCCAAAGCAAGTCTGATTAGTCAGAAGTTGTGGAGTGTAGCAACTGATTGCACCAGCTGAAGGATGCTTCTGCCAAATACCTCCGCCACTAGTTCCTGTGTATACCAGCAAATCAGACATTTTTTGAGGGGTTGATAAAAATCCTCTTAGCACAGGCGAGTGCTCACTTTTAAGGACCAAGTTGGTAAGATACTGGAATGGGTTTATGGGCAGAGCATCCTGTTTGCCAAAGCATTCCCTACTGCACAAGGTTAAAGAAAAAACTTGCAAAATTCTGAGCCAATAATCAAGAGATAACTGCAGACATGGATGGAACAGCCACGAGTGAACTACAGGAAAACCAGACCAAAATAGAAAATGCAAATTTTGGAGACTTTCAGGGTATTAAGGGTCTTAAAAAAAAAAAAAAAAAAAGAAGTTCAAGGGGAGGCGAGTGAGCAAAAAGTTACGAGCCCATAAGTAGAAGCAACGAGGGCCTGTGAGAAGCTCAAGTGCTAAAACAGACGAGTCTGAATACCTGCCAGTAAAAGAGAGCTTTGAGGAAAGAGACACTTCCTGAGCATGGCAGAGTGACAAGAATCAATGGGATGCCATTCAGGCATCCTATGCTTCAGGAAGGACAGATTAGATCATAACTGGGAAGGTTATCCTACTGAAAGATCGCTGTAACCTTACAAGATAACATTATTCACTGAACAGGGGGAACTGTATATTCAAAACTATAGAGCTATAAAGTCTCCAGGCTGTAGGAGTATGTGCCTTCCAGAACACTATCTAAACCTCCAGAGCTGGCACAGACTGCCAACAAAACCCTGGTGTCTGCAGAACTTCACATACTGGTGTCAACAGAACAGAAACACCATTCTGGGCTTTACATACGTGGTCTTAACATCCCCAGATAAGACAACTGTAAATGATCTGGAATAATCGCTCATTTCAGGTTTTCCGTGCCTTCTCCTGAGGCGCAGGCTTCACATTAGACAATGCTTGTCTGATCAACTGCAATAATACTTGTGTGATGAAAACCAAATACCAAATAAATAAAAAGGCTGAGGATATAGCTGATGTGGATTCAGGATAAGCATAACAGCAATAAGAAAAATCAGCTGCGATAAAACCATCCAAAGGAAACTTTAAATCAACTCCTGCAGACAAAGAGAAGGGAGCCATTCAGATGGGCGGCCATTGTGCAAAGCCAGAGTCAATAGCAAACCTTCCTTAGGATCTTTTCCCTAAAGAAGATCAGGAGAAGCTGAAGTCAACAGGGAAAATGCAGTGACAAGTACTGTTGATGAAAGATTTGGAAAAGATAAATAAGAACGGTGCTTTGTAAGACATACAAACGAAAGCTCCACTTCATGATTGTGAATGATAGATGCAAATTCCCACGCAGGTCAGCACTCTAGTCCTCTCCCACTGCCTCAACACATACACTGGTATATGCATGATATCCTCCTGCTACCCACAGTAAGGGTCTGGCTCCAGCAGCCCCTTAATAGTGACATAATTAATCAGTTGCATCATATGTGCAACCAAAACAGCATGGTTTGGTACCACAGTCCTCTCTCTGCAGCCCCTCCACCCAGACATGATATCATGAAAATAAGCAGGAAGAATGCCCCACAGACACTGGCATGTTTAATCTTTTGAAGACAAGACAGATGCTTTTCACAACCAAGTGACCTGTAGCTTCTAAAAATTATACAATCACACAGGAGGGGGGATAGAAATAGCCCCAGGGACATCAGCAACCACTTTGGCTTGCAGTGGGGGGAAGCACCTTGCCATCTATTAATGTCAAATCCTGCAGAAAGATCAAAATTGAGCATTTGTTAGAGACCTGTACCAAATACGACAGTGCCGCTATTTATTTGGTGTAGCTGGTATGGTACTTAACAGGCACGTGCTCCTCTGACACTCAGTTTGGAAAGCAAGGGCAGAGGTTTCCACATTTGTGTTATGTTTTTACATTGTTTCTGTAAAGCTGTTTTCATGTTTTATGAATTCATCAAATAACTCATAAGTAAGCCGCTTAATAGCTTATTCAGCTCTGCTTGATACCAGAATTAAATTCTCCCACTTACACGATCCCTCTCGTCACTCTTACAGGTAGTAAATTAGAAGGAACTATTAAAAACTTAGGATCAAAGGTAATTTAAAAAGACTGCCATGTATAAACAGTACCTAGATCACCACACAGACCCTCTGGAGTGTCAAGGGCAACTATGAAGTTACGACAATAATACAACTTCCTGCTTAATTAGTAACATTTTCAAAAGAAGCAGACAGCAAGTTTAGGGCTTCCTAGAGGAGTGCACATACCAATTACACAGACAACCAACCAAGGCAGAGTAGAAGACTTAAGAAACAGCTCATTAATAACATTTCCTCGGTGATAAAACCCTCTTTGGGATACACAGGTTCTCTGGTTCAATGGCCACGGGTGCTTCTGAAGCGTCAGGAAAGCCCAGTCAATAGCAATAAAGAAAGGAAAAAGAAAACCACAAAACCCCAATCAACACTATCTACACAATTGTAACATCCATCTCAAAAATGAACCCACCAGTATGTGCCTGCATGGGTAACTTCAGCGACCAGAGGAAATTGCCAACACGGGCAGAAGAGTGAAAACTGAGGCTAGAAAGGGAAAGTCCCAAAGCAGGGACGTGTACATGGGTGCCTGCCAGCCCAGTCACACCCACAGCAGCAGTGCAAAAGTGGTATTTCTCCATTGTAGGTCCTTGTGTAAAATTGCAGACCTATTCTCAGATTATAAATTACCCAAATTATTCAAGACACAAGAAACCCAAACCCTCTGCAGCCATTTTTTAAACAAAGCCTATTTTCTAGTTTTCAAGAAAATAATCCCAATATGAGGCACAACAGCAGGCACAAAGGTAAGACCTGAAACCTAAATGCAATCTGCTAAAAGGTTATGGCAGTGTTACAAGAAAATTCTGTCTCGCTGTGCCATTCTCAAGGCTTTGCTCACTTGGAAAAAGGGACTTGATCAGACAACTAGAGGCAGAGCACCTAAGGCTACTGAAATTACCTCAAGACTTCTGCCTTTCACATAAATCCTGGATTATACGACACCATATGACACGGTTAATGCTTCTCTCTGTCTTGAAATTTGCTAAGAGAATCACACAAGTCTGGAGTGTGAGAGATGAGGAGAGACTTTCTCAGATCCATGTGACAGGTGCCTTTTTCAAGGACAAAGCTCCTCCCGTCTTCCACAGCAGGGGAAGCAGGGGGCACAGACTGGGAGAAGTTTTAACTGATGGAAGAGTCTGAAGAGAAAGACTTGGAGTAAAACTTCAAATGACCTAAAAGATGTTCAGCTGTAAAGGAAATTCAACACGACATGGATATTTAAGCCATATATTAGTCCTTCTGAACACAGCATGCTCAAAATGGTCACTATCATAAAATAGTCACCCTCCTCTAGTACGGGTGACTCAGTCACTCCTAATCATACAAATTATATAGTAATTGACGACCAAGTAGTGGAAATCTCTTGAAGAAATTAAGAGACACACAGGCTCTTCAGGCATCCTCTTTCTTCCTTTCACCTTCCATACCTATGTAACTATGCACTCTAAATGTCACAGACCCAAAGCAGAACTCCTCTGGAACCCTTTCCCTTCCAGCTATAATCGGACAAGGGGTTTTGTTATCTTCTGCACACCTGTTAACCACCTAACAGCCCGGACCAGCTGCTACTAGATAACTGAGTTTGTGAGGAGATACTGTTCTCCAAAAGACTAAACCTCCTGCTCTGCTGGGTATTTTCACATTTTGTATAGAGGACTTTTTTTAAAAAATCACATCTTCAAGCAGGAAAGTAAATTAAGAAAATTCTAAGGGTAAAGGCAGTCTAAAATATTACTGTATTTCATTTTTATCTAATCCTCCTTCAACTTTTTGAAAAGCCATGCCGGTATGAGGCAGCACAATTCTACCGTTCCACACCTAATGGCATGCAGTTAAGCTGTGACACAAGCTAAATGCCTCTCCAGCGAGGGAGAAGAGCATCAGGTCCTGCAGCACAAGCAAGCGCGGTGACGCTGGCTGTGTGGAGGCCTAGGGTGAGCTCACCATATTGATTTTAAAGCAACTTTTTAGAAACAAGGATTTTCTTTGATGATATTGCCCAAGCAGCTTTCTGAGAACAAAAGTATTCATTTCCATGATGCCGGTATTGTTTTTAATGGGCTGGTAGAGGAAAATCGTTTATTTCAAAACTTTTGAGACTTCCCCAGTAATGCTAGGGATAATCTATTTTATCAAAAAGAGTGTAAAATATAGTTCCACAGTAAGTAAATAGCCTGGTTTGTAAATTCCTTCCCTAACAGGTAACCTGCCAAAAAAGACTACTGAGACTTTCTATTTTATGATCTGTGGATCTTGGCAAGGTAATTACTTGGTACTGTATCCCTCTTAAATATACAGTGCCTCTTGCAACCCCCATCTCTTATCTTGTACTATTTATTTCAAAGAAATTTGTATGATTTTCCCTTATTATCCCTAAATATTCATAGAACTTGATGTATATTTTTCCTCCTAGAACAAACTATGCCTGTCCAATATATATACCTACTGTTCTGGTGTAATCATTAAATTTCCAAACCTGATAGATCTCTAAGTCCCACAGCTGTCACTTGTTGTTCCAAATTCCAAATGAAATAGGATCTTGTTAGCCAAAATTGAACACCCACTCACAAAAACTCTGCTTTCTCACTCTCTCATACACATGCACACTCACACGCACACAATGATGAAACCACTCAGATAAAGAAATGATTCTACATTCCACACAAAACGAGTATGTCTGGGGTACACATCCAGCTACTGTTTCCTATAGCTCTTCTTTTTTTTTTTTTTTTTGACATCTGCTTTTTCAGCTCAGGACAAAGTCAGCAGCAGCACTGAATTGCCACAACGAAGTTTCCATAAACCTTTTGTAAGGCTCTTGAGATCTCAGAACATGCATCCGATACTTTGTTAACCTTGTAGAAGCTTCTTACTTTGCCTTTTACAAAGCCCAGCTTTACTTTATGGATCGTACTTCCCTGTATACTGGAAAACAGCTTAATTCCACGATACTTGCTTATACCAGTATGCACCACTACAGGCCTGCTAAAACCTCTCGGTGCATGTGCCAACGACAACACTGGTGCCGAGATGAGCGAGGTTGTACTTGGCACTGCACTTGCAACACCGCAGGAAGGCTCTGTTTCCTTCCCTTCTTGCCATTGCCTGCGTGGAGGTACCAGTATTGACTGGCAGAAGGATGCGGCACCAGCCTGAAAGACACGACACACACACCGCCTTCCACAGCGGCAGCATGGGGTTCCACCTGGTCCCGCTGCTTCCTTGGAGGCTGGGGCTGAACTGAGGGTATGCAGGGGTCCCAGAGCCACTGCAGCAATGCTGGCATCCCTGCTGCCCCACGACAACCCCTGCAGTACAAGCTATAAGGCACCTGTGGCTCAGGAGCTACAGGCCGGACAACCCAGTGCAGCACAGTGACACAGTGACAGGCTTTTAGGCACCATCTGAGCCCTCTGGCATTGTCTGCCCTGTCTTCTGCAGCAGAAGCCACATAAACTTTGCAGCAGAGTCCATGGGTAGCTGATGCTTAAAGCTTTGCATGTCATTAACACGCCACCGTTACTGGGAAACCAACTGTGCCCCTGCAGCTTCCCCACTTCATGAGTTTAGAAGGAACGGACGAAGCATTTGGCAATAGGGGCAAAAACCTAATTTGGGAACAGAACAAAGCAGGGTATAGCTAAAGAGGCAAAAACAAAATCAAACTAAACTGCTGTGTGCAGCACTGGATCCATGAGCAACCTCCCCTGTAGTCAGAAAGAGGGTTAAACTGGCCTGATGTTTGGGGAATATGGACCTGTTTGGTAATTCAGTGGAAGATCTGACACCTCTATTGAGCGACTGAAACAGTACATAATAGCTAATGGTATCTGTGATGAGAAAAAGATGGCTGTTTTACCGAGTATAACGGGGACTGAAGCCTGTAACTTGCTGTGCAACCTAACAGCTCCTATTATACCAGCAGACAGCAAAGCATGTGCCAAGACTGCGAATCCTACAGAGCCCCCGGCCCACAGATACCGTGTGGCCATAGAGCATTTTCACTTTTACAGATGTGATAAAAAAGGGGTAAAAAAAACCCAAATCCTAACATATGGCTGCAAAAAAAAAAAAAAAAAAAAATAACAGAGCACTGACAGGACAAAATGAGATGATGCATAAAGAGGATTAACTTGCAAGCAGTAAGCAAAGGGAAGCAATCCAAACCCAGGTACTGATGGGATCAAATGGGCCTCCAGAGCATCAAGGTCTGGCTCAGATCTCACCAGCAGGATGGAGCATTAGTGCAGCTGCTCAGCCATGTGACGGAGGGCAAGTGCATATGCTGCACCAAATGGTATGCACTATGACAGCCTTTATGGCTTTCAACTTTCATTTCCTTTCTTCTCCTTCTCTTTCATCCTACACACATGCCAGGCAGTTGTAATACCATCACTGAAATATGCCACCCTCACATGCATTATTTCCTGCACAAAAGCATGCCAGGGAGAAAACAACACGAGCCTGTGCTTTTGGTGTCGTGATTAATTTCATAATCCAAATGAACCCTGGGCTAAAGGCAAATCCTGTAGGGACTGTGAAATGTTTACAGAAGCTGTAAAAACCTCATGAAATGAAAGGGAAAACCATGTTCTTTTTGAAAGAAATGGAGTGATTTGAAAAAGTACAACCAGTCTGAAGAACACGCCACAGAACTTCACATTTCTTAGTTGGCCAGTTCCATTTGGAGTCCATGGAAAACAGGGTACAAGTGCCCAGCATGGGGGACAACAAAGTACTATATAGCTATAGGTATACGCTCTTGCAGCTAGCCCGGGTGAGAGTTAAAATGAAGGGCTTTGTGCTGTTTTCATAATTTCACATCAGAATTACCAAGTCACTAAAACGGATTAGGTTGCAAAAGGGAGCGCTGCTAACACATGCACAGGGAAATCCACGCTGCTGTTCTAGAGAAGGTGACATATAGCTGCAAGCAGCTTGTCTAAAAATACTAAGCTGGGAATTGAACGGGTCGGATATTATTTTGGAGAGAATTTTCAACTACAGCAACAAAGCACAAAGTATTTCCAAGTTGCAGCCTCAAAATAATAACTCACTGCAACTTCTGAGTACAGCAAGTGGAATCTTAGAGGAACGTACCATGCCCAAAGATGTTTCAGTGTACCCTTTGGTAGTGGCAGCATGTGTATATAGGATGCATTCGACCATTTCAGAGCTCTTTACCTTAGTTGGAAAAGTCATCCAAAACAACCAAGTATTCTGCGTGGATACAGTAAGTACAAAGCAGATGGTGGATGCGTTAAGAACTCTGGCCTTCAAGCCTGGCAGCTCGTAACAGATTGCAAGTGGCAGCGGAACTCAATTCACGTCCAGAGTTCCAGTTGTTTTGTTGAAGAAAATGGTTTCAAACATGTCACCTCAGCTCCTTCCCATGCTGCCACGAACGGATTAGTGAAAAGATTTATTCAGACATAAGTAAACAATTTATGCTACAACCCCGGATAAATGTCACTTACAAAACAAGAGTACAAGTGTTCACTTGGCCAATATGAAAACAGACCATTTACAAACGTTTACAAACTTGACAGGAGCAACGTGGTGGACAGGATATCACTTAAGGTCAATTTGTAGAGGGATTTTAGAAAAACGTAATGTAATAAAATGGGCATGAACAACATTTAAACATATAGTTTCTACCGGTGGGGGAGGGGATGTTAAAAAATTGTTATTGAAAGATAACCAAGATGGGTTTTTTTAGTGGCTCACAACAAACCGGAGCTCTGTTTTATGTTTTGTAGAAGAGCTGTAAGTCCATCTCACCCAGTATCTACCTTCATAATAGCCAGTGGTGAATACTCTGAGAATAAACATCAACAATGCCACAGAAATGCTCCACAGTAAGATGACCTGGAAAAAAAATCCAGATGCTCAACAGAACAAAACATGCTCACGTATGGCGTTTCCCAAGGAGACTTGCACCCTTGCTGCTACTACAGGTGACTCCCAGGCTGTCACAGGAACCGTGACAAGACCAGAAACTGCAGGCACCACTACTGGGAGACAACAGCATCAGAGGAAAAAAAATCCCTAAGAACGTTCGAAGCCCGTAAGATTGTTCTCTATGGAGGATGACATCAGACAAGCCCTTCCAAGCACAGCAGCACAGAGGTACCTGGTCTCGGTGCTCACAGAGAAGCAAATGGACATACTGACAATCTAGCTCCTTCTCTGTGCTCTCCCTTCTAAACACTGCGTAGACAGCAAGGGCAAAACAGCTGGCATTTAAATAAGGAAGGAAGAGGTAGAAAACAAGATGTGCCCACTACCTATGTTGCCACAGCAGCTGCTGGCTGCTACCTTTCCTTAGAGGTTAAGTTGTGACCCCCCTTTTCTGTTCCTGAGGGAAGCACCTTGCTCACAGCTCAGATGGCAGGGCCTCCTCCTGCTGTTGCACAACTTAAAACCTACAGCCACTGACCAGCAAAAAAATCTCTCTTCCTCCAGCCAACATTCACCTTCCCTTCACCCAGCTCCAGTGCTGTCTGGCAGCAGCACAGAGAGAACATCGCTGCTCTTAAACCTTGTGGGCTAAAAAAATAAAAATAAAAAAAAATTGTCAGCATGTTATACCAGCAAAGCCCCTACTGGAGGAACAACAAATACTAGCAAAAGCACTTTTTGCCACTGCAGCCTACACCAGTTTTCTGAACAAAACAAGCTTTCTTGGCATGAGCACAATTTTGCTGGTGTAACTGCAGTTTACACAAAGGCTTTGTAATCCCACTGTAGGCCTGCCCTATAGTCATTTGTTAAGTCAATGAGATTTTTGCTCCTAAGTGCTAAGGCTGTTTTAAATAAGAGTCTTATGTTGCTTAATTCCAAGTATCGCACCCGGTTGCTGGCTGATCATTAAAGTTGGTCGCTGTGCCAAAGGAAAGCCACGTAGGGGAAAAGAAAGTGAACTTCACATGGAAAAATGAAGTGCAAACTGACATTGGCATGAAGGGCTGGTGGTTGGGTGGGTTTCTCTTCCCCACAGCACAGCTCTCCTTGTTCTCCAAGTCTCAAATGAAGTCCCGTTAGGTGCAGGGGGAAGACTGAATGGACTGCGATACTTGGTCGTTTTTACCAACAAAGCATCTAGCCACGACTGCAAGCGGAAGCCAAGAAAGCACATTCCCACTGAAAGTAATATCCAGAAGCCTCTACATTATCAAAGTCCCCATCGATAAGCCAGAAAAGAAAAAAAATTCCCCCCTGAACATCTCATATAAAGAAATGTGTAAGCGTGGGGTGCTGAAGGAGGAAAAGAATTAAATAAGAGCCAGCACTACAGATTAACTGGTATGTGCAATGAACATGTGCAATAAACAAAATCAGCACTAGTAAATCACTATCATTTCACAGACATCAGATGTAGTGTTCACAGGCATCACAGGAGACGATTTCTCTAAAAGGAGTTTCCAAAATACAGCTGGAGGGGAAAGGGAAGCTTTAGTAACCAGGATGTCCTGAGGTGAAAACATGAAGATGCTTGTGAGAAGAGCAGGTAATTAAATATGGTACAACGTGCAGAGCAGAAAGAAGAGTAGACAAAGTAATAATAAAGTAAGCCAGTATGGATCAAGCTGATCTGGATTTAGAGCCACTCCTAAAGCACACAGTTCAGAGGGACTCCAAGAATGAGATGACAGAGAGCAATAGCTGCTGCTGCACTATTTTGGAAGTACTTGAGAACAAAGATGTCACAGCCAAGGAAAGAATAAAAAGGGCTATATCAGCAATCTGGAAAAGCAAGCAGAAAAACACCAACCAACCAACCAACCAAACAAAAAAACCCCAGCAAAACAAACACCCAAAAGTCTTGAAAGTCTGTATATAAAAAACTTACAAGACTGAGTCATTTTGGTCCTTTGTCCTTGCACATCAACTTTCTGTCTCATCCAAACTACTGTTTCAAATGTACGGCATCCTCAGAGCAAGCCTCAGTTGCATCATGTTAAATAATAAGGCTCTGCATGCATTCACACTTGAAGCAGGTTGGGCATGGTTTTGGGAGGGTGTTAGTTTCTTCTGTTGAAGACAGATTTAAGATGCGTTACAGTATGACAGTCTAATTACAGACTGCAATTTCAATTTTATTTCCTTCTGTTGCACCTTGTGATGGTTTAACATTTCCTGGAGAAACAATTACAGGACAGTACTAAGAAATACAATTTACTGCCTCTGATCTGCATAAGTATGCAGAAGTCGTTCCATTGAACACCACATTTCATTTTTGACCTAGCAGTGCTCACTTTACACTATAAATACCAGACAGAAGTGTCTTTGCAAGTTTTATACAGATACGGTGTATTATTCATATAGCGATGGACTAACCAAAAGTTATGTTCTAAATAAATAAATCACACAGCAGTCCGAATAGCTATCACATTTGACACAGTAGTGTCAGTAAAAACCCAGACTGGGATTTTATTCTTCTAGATACTCCGTGGGTACAGAGTTGCAACAATTGCCTGATCAAAAGGATCACATTCTAAAACAGAGGCCCAAAGGGTTTGAAAAAGATCTGATACACAGGCAGAGGGAACTGCGAGGTACCAGCCTATGTTGTGGCAGTTTCTCTGGCCTTGATCATAGCCCCCATGATGAGAAATCCCACCTAAGAAAGCAGCACTGGCTAGCCTTCAGAAATCTTCAAGCCAAGATATGGAGGAGGAAGAGGAACAATGAATGATGGAAATGGTCTCACCTGCCTTTTGTCTTCCTCTGTACAGTTCAAAGTGCCAGCTGTGATAGATTTAGCATCCGTCATTGTCCAGAAGAGGGAATAACATTTACAGCCACTTCACTCATTGCTTTAAAAAGGCTGGTTTCTCCACAACTGCAACACGCCCCAGGAGAGTCCTGAAGGTTTATCCACTGATGGGTTTCCTGAGTTTTTTTGAACTACCAGTAAGTGTGAATTAGGTGCAGTGGAACTTGATAGTAAAACTAAGGCAAGGTGCTTAGTCCTTGCCAATACTCACAGCCAAAAAGCTTATCAGTATGTTAGCAAATCTACCTAAAGCAATGATACGACTCTCTGTCATGAGTAACGGAAGCAGAAACTGGCCCACAGCAAGCAATTTGAAGACGGTATCTATTACATAGCCAATTTTAAGGCAATTTTTTTCTCCCGTATTAAAAGTCCTCTGAGCCTGGTTTCCTAAGGAAAAGAAGATTATGAAATTGAACTATGTTGGATGAGTGTCCCACGAATAACTCCTGAGTCCATTTGTCACTGTTAGCCTGATTAGACAGATATGCACCCTTTCAAAGTCATTAACTTCCTGAAAGTTTTCAGAAGATACGCATTTAGGTAGCAAATGTAGCCCTTAGCAATGCCTTCACCAGGAGATATGACTCCAGCATCATCCCCAACCGCTATTAGACATCAGAATCCGCACAGCAAGGAGACTGTATGAACAGCACCACCACGAGAGAAGCTCCAATTGGTGCTCGTATAAATCAGACATCAGGTAATACAATCATCTCTCTCTCACACTTCATATCAGCCCTCAATAGTTCTGCTTCTCACAGAAATGCCATTTTTTGAAGTCTGTAATTCCCATATCAAATGACTCTCCTTTCTTTAAAAGCAATGCTCCTTAAAAATACATCCTCAGAGAGCCCTCACAAAGTCAGAGGCAGAGATAAGATGTCAATCAGACCAAGCAGTTGCTGGAGGAGATAAGTAACAAAAAAGAATCAGAGACTCCGAGGCAGTTAGAGAAAATGACATTCTGGGGTAGACTTCCCATGCTTTAATTACACAGAAGCAAAGTCTGTGTTGCTGTTTAATCAAGTTTTTGTTTGTCACAGATTACCCACCTGTTCTACACGTGAGAATACACAGCCTGTCTTATTTCTAATCAAACTGTCTTCCCGGAGCACCACCCAACTGGTGCACGTGGTGGCCTTCCCTGCGGAACAGCACGCAGCAGCTCCAGCTGAAGAGCTCAGCTCCATGGGACGAGTGGCAGCCGTTGCCCATCGGAGGAGAACGTGCACAAATAATGATGATGAGATGGCGGGCCTGCTCTTAAAATGGCTTACTGCTCTACTGGTAATTTTTTTTTCCACCAACTTAAGACTTGCAGCCAAGTATAACCACAAAATGATTGCTGTCCTCCGTCACTAACAATCTGTAGAGTTTCTGGCTGTTTTAGCCATCAATCTCATTCAGCTGACTGATGGAGGATGCAGATGAAGGACAAGGAATCCGATGCAACAAAATCAGCTGCTTCTCTTACAAAATTCCCCAGCTTTGGGAACAGGTTCAGCTAACAGCTCTCCTCAAACTAATAATGTCAGATGGCTTCCCAATGAGGTACAAAGAAATGAAGAGACACCCCTCTGCCTCCACCCTCTGGTCACATTTGGCCAGGATCACCCACAGATCATCCAGAGCCCCATGGTGCATTTTTAGATCAAGCTGTTCCTTTTTCCAGCCGCCCTGCACACTCAGCCTTCCAGGTATTATAAACATTTACGTTTGTTCTTACAAGACACACCTGTGCCGCTGAAGGTGAAGTGTAAGGATGAAAAACTACGCCAGTAATGAGGGATTTCTCATTTTCATTACTTCCCCTCCTCCTTTCCAATTACAGGTTGTCTGCTGGCAATATTGCTAGCACACCAGGCCAGCAGTACTCCCCAAACCATGGTCCATGAACCATCAACAGCATCAAAGCCATAGGAAGAGACCCACAGCTGGTCCCTGGAATCAGACTAAAGAAGGTCTTGGGTTTTTCCAGAGATCCTAGTGCATCCACCAGTGCTACCTGCCGCTTCCTTGGCTCCGTGTTTCCATACCTCTCAGATTTGCACGTTGTGTCTCAGAAGCCAAGATGCATCGTTCTCAGAGCCCTTGCAGTTGGGAATTTTATATGGACCAAATGGCCAATCAAAGCCAAGTGCTTTGCCTCATCTCTCTAGGAAGGAAGGTGGAAACCAGAGCTCCAGCTGCTCATCCCAGCCACAGCGTGCCCAGCAGACGGCAACTCCCAAGTTTTCAAACTACAAGAGAATATTCCCCTGGGTCTTTGGGATCCAACCCACTGGACCAGAGTCTTCACACACCATTCTGAAGACTCTGACTTCCTTACAGTGCATACAACTTTAGGATGTTTGAACAATGGAACAGAGGCACATAGACATGATGAATGGCAAGTTTGCTAACAGAAAGCTGCTTGGTCCCCTTCCTTTTTGTTGCTGTCTCCTCTCTAACTAGTCTACTAACAACGACATTTAGCAAATTGTGTTCTTTACTGAACATCTCTATTGGTTAAAGTGTTACCTGAAGAGTCAGATACAGGTATTCAGTTCTTTGACGGGCAAATTGCTAATGATCTAGCTAGTTTTCTCTAGCACAGGAACCCCTAAGGAAAGCAAGAGCCACTGGAAACACAAGTACAGTTCTGTGCATTCCCTCTTTTGAGTCTTGGAGGTTTGGGAGTTAAAGTCAAAGAAATATGGAATGCTGGCATAAGCCAAGAGGGATTAAGGAGATGATGGGTTTTCTTTCTATAGCACTCTCTCAGCCTTTAGGATATATCCTACTTTTTTTTTAATGAAGAAAGAGAAGGCAAGCAGAGCCTTGGATTACAAGCACAGAAAGAAAATAGTTCATTTTACTGACTGTCATAAAGAAACCCTGGATGTTTGGAGGACAGAATGGGGAAAACATGTTCTTCCCTGGGTATTTCACAGTGTAATACAAATATTTCATTATGAAATAAAAATATTCAGCTTTGCGGTCATCTGGGGTGATCTTCAGTCTCAAGGGGTCCAGCAATTCAACAAAAGAAAATCGAAGTCCATAAAAATGAATGAAGCCTGGCAAGTATTACCTATCAGGTGACAAAAGTTATTTTGGGAGCTTACAAACCAGTGGAGCGATACAATGACGACTCCTCTGCATCTGGCAGTATTCCAGGGAACAGTCTCTGAATGGCAATTCCCATTAGAGCAGGAACGCTGCTGTCTAATAATGTTTTGCCCGTGTTTCAGTACCTTAATACCCCTGAGCAGCTGGAAATGCACCAAGAGCAATTTGTGCGGGACCCTTCATGGAGAAAAGAGCTGTTCTAGACTATCAGATTTTTTCTCTACATTAATAGCTGCTGGTCAGCTGGACCAATTAATTGATTCAGCACCGACAGTGACAAGGCACCTCAGCCTCTGACACTCATGAAGGAGCTCTGTATTCCCTTCAAACCATCAGAAAGGGGAGGAGAAATTTGCTGTTTTCACAGTTATATGGCAGCTTTTAAAAATTTTACAGCATGAGCACAGCACCTAATCCAATAAAGCTTGCCAGGAACATTTAAAAATCAAGGTCTCTGAGTTTTTGTTTTCTGTAAGTTCACCAGACCTATTGGAAAAGGGTCTTTTCCTCAGAAATGCAGCACCAACCCCACCGGAGTTGCACAGAGCTGAGGACTATTTTTCTGCCACACTTGGCCAAGACAGCTGAAAGTACTAGGGAACAGGCTGTAGAGATGCACAAAATGGACCGGAGTTAATGAATAGGCACAGGAAGAAGAAAACAAAAATACGATTTCTGAAGGAAATCAAAGCATTTGCCCAAACCAGAATAAAAAGCAGGACCAACCTATAACAGGCATTTAATTCATTTAATGAAATGACTGCTCTCTATACAGGGAAACAATTGCAGTTTTTATTTGGAGCTCAAAACACGAAAAAACCAATTCCTCTTCCTACTTACTATTGTTGGTCACTAACCAACTGCCTAGAGAAGGGTGGAGGGGAAAGGTGGAGACAGCAAAACTTCCATGAGCACACAAGCAAAGAGAAATACTGTCTTCTTGCAGACATGCCTCTCCTTTAATTTCACAACAAAGTAAAAGATGTCAGATAACTGACAACAACTTGAAAAGCAAAACAGCTACATCATCAGCCTGCAATCATCCCAAGATTTCTGATCACTAGAAATGGAAATATTGGGGGTGTGTGGGTGTGTGTGTGTAGTAAAGACAGGTCAGCTTAAGCCAGTACTTTTAAAAATCATCTCTTTTTAGTTACTTTCTTCACGGTGAGAAGGTGAAGAGCTTGCATCTATTATAACCACATGCTGTGCAAACCTCATTTGGACATGATCATCATAAATCACTCCTGCTGCGCAGGTAGCATGTGAAAGGGAAACAAAACAAGAGATTGTGCTGCAGTATTTGACACCACCCATTCCCTTGCTCGTATGCTGTGGTTCACGAGGACCCAATTGGCATGTAGTTTTTCTCTCGTTTTGGGACCCCTGCGTTTTCTCTCCCTCCAAGCATTTGAGAATAGCTTTAATGGTTTCAGGGGACAGGCAAAAACCTCTCTCGAAGGATTAAGGCTTTCCTAGTGGAAAGTATGCCAAAGATTATTATGTGCCATCTTGCCTTTGTAAACACACAGGCATTACTTGCAGCAGTACCTCATCATTATGTTTCAGTGGAAGTTGAATATTGGAAAAGGAATCAGAATGCAGTCAGTATCCTTCACGGCAATACCATGCGTAGTCCTGAGAAGAGCTATTAATTCCAGCATCCTATTGCATTTCTCCAGCACACACTTCAACTAGCTGTCCGGGCTACAACCTCAATCAGGGACAGTCAGTAAAGACATGAGCCTTAGAAGAGCAAAAAAGATAGTGTTTGTCTTTTTCAGGAAGGTCTGAAGTAAGCTGCAATAAATATTAGACGATGTTTAGGCATGCAGAAGCAACCAGAGTCAGAGTTGAAAGACAGACTGCAGTCTTACCAACACTCTTTCTACCAGCTTATCTAGGGCGTAAAGAGAGCACCCTCCTCGTGTTTCCTAGCTCTGGTTAGTACCATGCCAGTCCAGGGGACGTGCGCTAGTTTATCACATCAGGACTCCTTGGTACGACTCAGGTCAGCACAATCTGTCTGCACTTTGTGTTTCCCAATGCACCAGTGCACCAGCACTGCAGCATGCCTGGTTTTAAACAGCTGTACAGCAGCGCACACTAGAGAACGGCTCTTTCCATCTCACTCACAGCCCTCCGCGTACCTCTGGTAATTCACGAGAGCACAGACAATCCGTAATATGGGCACGGTAACATCCGACTGCAGCCACGTACCCCCACCTGAAGTGCCAGGACAGAAGTGGCGTCACTTCGCAACACCCCTTATTTCCCTCAGCATGCTAACAAATGGCTCCAGAAGAACGTGGCATTTAAAGGCACCTCCTGAGGACCTGGCAACAGACCCTCTCCCCCCCCAAATGTAGACGGGAGACTTTAAACTAGAAATTACGCCTCCCGACCCCTAGCAATCATGCTACTCCCTTTTTTTTACAGGACAAACAGCACTTGTAACCCCCACAGAGCTTCTTTAGTCTCTGTGCTCCGTTTCAGGGCAGTGAAATGCCCCACCACCCTGCTGTTGACAGCCACCTCATTTATTACAAAGGCGACACAGAGATGCGGTTCCATACGTCCCATCACGGCATCCTGCTGACACACGCGTGCCTCGC
>JAVJGJ010000002.1:34730212-34760840 GCA_035590215.1 Microhierax caerulescens | reverse complement strand
AGCCCCTCTCTGGGAGGGCTGGGAGAGCTGGGGCTGTTCAGCCTGGAGCAGAGGAGGCTCCGGGGAGACCTTCCTGCAGCCTTTCGATACTTGAAGGGGGCTCCCAAGGAAGGTGGGGACAGACTTTTTAGTAGGGCTTGTAGTGATAGGACAAGGGGCAATGGTTTTAAACTGAAAGAGGGCAGACTCAGACTAGATATAAGGACGAAATTTTTTATGATGAGGGTGATGAAACATTGGCAGAGGTTGCCCAGAGAAGTTGTAGGTGCCCCATCCCTGGAAACATCCAAGGCCAGGCTGGACGGGGCTCAGCAACCTGGTGTGGTTGAAGATGTCCCTGCTCAATGCAGTGCAGATGGACTAGGTGACCTTTAAAGGTCCCTCCCAACCCAACCCAACCCATGCTATGATTCTACGAACATGACTGGGGGCCCTAGGCACTGAGCCAGTGCCATACGACTGCCTCCCTGCATCTCCATCCACAGGCTAAGCAATGGAGCGTATGGTGGCAGTGCCCCTGCCTGTCAGTCCCCTTTCTAACAGCCCATACAGAGCAAAGAAGCAGCAACCCTAGATCCTGCTCTCTCCTACGAATCCTCATGGTGCAAAGAGTCTGTGCTGTCTCATGTTGCCAAAGGCTTTAAGAGACACGCAAGTGGGTCAAACTTGGAGCCATAAAGCCAGTTCCTGAACCAAAAGGCAGACACGTCAATGCAGCCCCCCGAGAAACAGGTAAATCAAGCACCCAGCAGGTCCTCCAGCTCAAGGGGTATTACCATGTAAGCTGAGGATCTCTCAAGAACCTTTCTTTTATTGTAGAAATAAATATATTTTTTTTAGCAAGTCAAGCAGAAGAGAGGGTGTTTCACTGAAACCTCAAACTTATTGCATACCTAAGAAGATCTCACACCTTCCCTTTTATTTCCAGGGTTCTTGCTTGTCTATTAGCAATTTCAGTGTCTGGAAAAGGCTGTTTGCTGGCAAGCGCTTGAGCCCTGGATTGCATGAGCAAGAGGAGAAAGTCAAATGTTCTAGAGATTTCCTCAGCTAATACAAAGATCTTTTGATATTCACAATTGTACCTGCAACTCCTTTAAAGATTAACTGATGCCTCCAACAAAACTTTGAAAAAAATATTCCAGTCAGAAGCAATGTCACTTATATAGCAGACTTCAGGGTTTGTGAGAGGTTTTTTCCATTGTCTTTGGTTTTTTTTCTTTATAAATAAGATTTACATGAAAAAAAAAAAAAGGTCTTCAGTACTTAATAGCTCATCTCCTTCTGCTCACATGCCACCTGAAGTCATGATCTTTGGTTTATGGCATAATTAGTTGCTATGGAAATAACAATCATAGACACAGAGAAAATATTTTGGGTATGATTTGCAATGTTCTTTATTTAAGCCTGTGCACAAGTTACTTTTGCAGAAACCTCACTGCTTTTTACATGCTCTCATCTGCATAACTGTCTTTGTCACCTCTGCCTGTGCATTCTGACACGCTGGTATTGATCTGCGTGCTGCTCACACCGAAGGCATTTCCTTCACCCATATTTGAGCACCTACACGGTCACACAGTGACAACAGCACACATGCATGCGGAAGAACTGATGCCTAGTCAGACTAAACAAAAAAAAATCTCTTTAAAAAATGACTTGGGATTGGGCCCCAAAACCCTGTGCACCAGGGACCTCCCCTGCCATTTGTACCTTCTGGGCTTTTGTCATCCTGTTCTTCGCTAACGACTTCTTTTGTCCAATAATAAAAATGTTAAGTAGGGAGATTCCCTGCTCCTCCAGCAAATTCTGCATATTAAAGTCCTGGACAGAGAGGAATATTGCTGCAGATGAAAGACAAGTAGTGCCAGTCACCAATCTCCTGGAGAAGCAGAAGCCCTGTTCCCCTGCCAATGCCCTCAGTAATAAAGGATGAAAGAAAAGAAATAAAGAATCCATTTGACACCCCATACAAGATGAGTTGTGGCCCAAAGAAAATTTTTGTCAAGACCTATCTTTGCAGTGTCAGCAGGTTTTAGCAGCACAAATGCAATTTATGTGCTAGTTTTCCTAAAATCAGGTTACTTTCTCTAACCTGATAGACCAGCTGATGTTCAAAGAAATAGCACATGAAACACGTGGTACTCAGGATCTTCCTGTCAAATATACAGCAATCAGACACAAAAATCTTTAAACTACACAGTTCTGGTGCTTTGTGAAAGTAGGTGTTTCAAAGCAGAAGCAAACAAAACAAAAAAAAAGATTACTTAGAAAAACACAGATTCATTATTGTTGCCTAACTAATATCTGTCTTTTAACACCTTCATGGATTATTTCCTTGAAGATTCAAAATGGATTCTCTTCTTGTCCCGCATCCTTAAAAACAGGGCTAGGGTTTTGCAAGCACACGAGCATGAAGCGAGGTTCACGTAAGCACATTCCAGCTCCATTTCCAAAGCAATGAAGGCCCAGCAGCATCCACTGCCCTCGCAGGGATCCACCCCAGTGCTCAGCACGTCTGAGAATCACGTCACAAAAAGCCCGTTTCAGCCAAGTACTCAACCCCAGTTTGCACTGTGTAGAGATAGTCACGTACCTAAAGAGTAAGCACACACCTAAAGGCTTTGGCGAGCGGTACAGTAACAAGCACGAGAAGCGCAGCGTTGGAGGCCGCAGACCCAGCTGGGGCGGTGGAAGGAGTCACCACCCGCACGCGTCTCGGGGGCTCCTGCTGGGCAGACCCACCTGCAGAGCTGGCCAGGAGGTGCCTCCAGCCACACCAGTTACTGTTAGTACGGGCGGTATGAAACATGGTGACGATCAAATCTACCAGCAGCTCAGCTGAGAGATGCGAGCCAGCACCCCGCCAGCCCGGGGGGCTCAGCACTGCCGCTGCATCGCTGGCTCCGCGCCCCTCTCTTCAGAGCCGCAAGACCCCCGTGGTGCTCCCAGCTCCCTTAGGCTCCTTCCAAAATCCTAGCTTAAAGATAAATAGACTTCTTTTTCTAAAAATGGACTGAAAAAAACCCCAACAGACGTCCTTTTCATCTTGAAAGGTAACAACTTCTTGGAACAAGCAAACGGACATTATTTTTTCCAACATGGAAGTTCTGCCACACCAACTCAAGGTACTTCTTTACAATGCAAGCTGTGCTGGAAAGAGCTTAAAGATAAGTATTAAAGAGCCTGCAGCAAATTAAAAGAGCATTTGAAAGGGAATAATAAACAAAAAACTAGGTGATGATTAAATATTGATATTAAAATGCAATAGACTTGTACAAAGAAAATTTAACTGGCCATATCTGTTTTCATATATTACATGTTCAGCTATTATTCCTTTTTTTGCTCTTGTAAGGAATGACAGGACTTACATCATCCCACATAGTAAAAGTAAACAACAGTGGATCTCATACCCCTGACATCTCTGAAACCACTGAAGCAAAAACATTCAAGCAAAAAGAGAGAAGCTTCTGCTATTAAAAAAACTAAATAAATATCTGGGTAGGAGCACAAGAGTTTGACTTTCTGCTTTGCCATTCTGAGCATTCATAACAGTCAACAGTCAAAAATAACATCAGGAGTGCTACCAGCAGACATGCTTTCAAATATTTTTTTTTAACAGATAACACATACAGGTAAACAAGTTAAAACTTACCCTCCTAAAAGACATATTAGCGACTATAATAGTGATAATGCTTGAAATTAAAATGCTTTTTGGGAAGAAAAAGTATAACCTGCACTGGAAACCATATATCTCTATTTACTTGTACAGATCACCACAATCTGGCTTTTTTTTTTACATTTCCCTGTCAAAATCTGTAAACGAGCTCATTTCCCAATGGAAGGGTACATCTACACAGAGGGAAGAGGCACCCGCAATTTTAAGGCAGCAAGGGTATGACACAATACCCTTTGTGCAAAACATACCTAAACTCAGTTACCCAAGATAACAGAGAGGCCCTAGTTCAGCAAATTCCAGTTGTTTAAAAATATAGGAATACATCCCTATACATTAAGGCACGTAATGCTATTTAACTTTAATCATGGGACTTTGTTTGGGCAGAAATAAGGACATAACTTAGAGCGATAAATAATAAAAGATAATCAGTGCCTGAATTTAGATTCTCTCATTGAAAAGGTACTTCCAAAGTATCTGTTTAGTCTTTAAAGTCATCACCCGTTTTGCACACTGGCTGAGATTCTGGATTTAATCAAAACTAAACCTGCACCTAACTTTCACTGGAGCGTCTGTGCTCAGTGTTTCCTACTGGTTTGCACTAGGCTTTCAGATATTCCTACTCTGTGAGAAACACTGGGCACAGAACCTTTGCAAAATTTAATCCTGCTAAATCTAAGCCCTAGCATACATTAAACTGCTAAAAATGCAAGGTCAACCTCTTCTGCAGTCCGACCTCCAAGCAGTTTGTCTACTGTATAATATTTATGGGGATTTTTATAAAGGCAGATTTATACACTAAAAAAGGATTTCTGCATCCGATCACTGAGAAGCCAACCGAAAAGCGATTAGGAGTATTTCCACAAAAAAAAAAAAAAAAAAAAAAGGTATATATTCCATGATGATTTTCAGAACCGGCAGGGAATGCAGAAAGAAGAACCAGCCTTCCTCCTCCTTTCTGAATTCTGCATTTCTGCCTTTGGATGGGATTTCTTATTTGATGGGGAAAAAGGAACCTACTTAGAAACATCTTTGTTTTACACATATTTCCAGGTATCTGAAGACCACATTAAGTTTCTGCATAGCTCTGGTATTGCTAATGATATTTCTCTCAAATAATGCATAATTATGAGCCTATAAAACTTTAATTAAGATGCTTTATAGCCTTTTATAAGTGTTACCGAAACCTACGCTGTAGGGTAAACTGTACTTTCAATTTCTATCTGTTATGTTTACACTGTGCAAAGAGATTCATCGCAGTAAAAACTAGTTAGTATTTCTTAGAAGACTACACAAATTCCTTGGTCAAAGTCTATCTGGATAAAACAAATAATCATTTTAGTGTGCTTCCATTTTGCTTAGAAACAGAAAAGCTAAAACAAACTGCACACAACTCTACCAATTCCTATAGGGGTCACACACTGCCAAGCCAAAACCGTACCACTGCTGCTCTCCGCACGCCAAGAACGAAGATGCTGAATGTATTTGCTAGAGCAGAAGGTGAAAATACCCAGAAGATAACGATACTCACTGCCTGGCTCAAACAGCATACTGTGTTTGGAGCCTGATCCAAAACACTGAAATCGTTGCAAGGTGCTCTTCCAACGTCAGCACCTCAAAAGCCTGGCTGCTCTCAGTCCAGGCAAACCTTGGAGCAAGCTTCTGCCCTCAGCGATGCCTGGATATTGCAGTGAGCGGGACTGCCATAAATTTGTCATACTTGGATGAGATGACATTAAATTCTTTTATGCAAGAAACAGAAGCAGGAGGGTTGAATCCAGGACTCCACCACTGTGGAAAGGGTTTTCTTTAGTGATCTGTTTAAGACAGGCTAGGAATGATAAGTATGACAGGATAGATGTAACAGGGCATTAAAGCTCCAAAATCTGGGAGGGGAGAAGGGCTGGCACCCCCACAAGCGCCTGCAAGGGCTGCCTGCTGGTCACACAAGTGGTCCCAAAGGCACCCTGGATGTCTGCTCCTTCAGCCAGGTCTTAGACCCTGTCCTATAACGAGATGTGCAGCACTTTTCCTGCCTCACAAAATAACTACAGGAAGAATTTCTACAGACACATACCCCTTACAGACAATTTTTATGAACACAACCCAAAAGAAACCAACAAACTTCAGCTTATGAACAAGTAACTGAAACCAGAAACCCACCAGCTCTAGTGGTGCTATTCACCCTGCTGGGAGTGCTGGCATCATCCTGCCCTGGCCCTGTGCTCCTCCAGCAGCAAACCCTGCTAGGAAAGGAACCAAGCCAAAGCTGGCTTTGGCAAGACAGAGGTGCAAATCTGATTTTCCTTCATGGAGTAAGTTAGGGATCCTGCAAACTCCTGCCTCGTGCAGCTGGAAGCTGGCAGCTTCAGATGAGAGGAATTTATCATTATTATTTTAGTATGAGAGCAGCTCACTGATTGCAGCTTGACAACTCGAGTTAATTAGTTGATGAAGGGTCTAACGCACACTGGCTGGCTCCACATCTGTGGACAATGACACAATCAGCAGAATGAAATCCATACTTAAAAAGGTCTTTGGTCTTTTTAATCCTAAACTACAGATCACAAAATCCACATAACAAAACCTGCAGATCAGAGGAATTACACAAGAGGTTCTCCTTTCCCTGGCCCTTGGGACAGTCTGGTCTCTGCTGCTTATTGAAGCTCATAAACAGCCAGACTTGACTTCAAAAGCATCCGCTTTTCTTCCCGGAGCCCCAGAGGTTCTCAGTAATAAGATAACTGGTTTGAGCTCAACCTGGTGCTGTTCCCTTTTGGCGGCTTTCCCCAGCAGGGAAATACCAGCTCACAGGTTTTACTCTGCTTCTGCCAAACAGCAGGTGGGATTTACCCACCTTCTCCAAGAGAGTCTGCCAAGTTCACCCGTCCCCACCTACCAGATTAGCACACAGAGCCTGCGTGCTATTTCGCACCCAAGTTTGCAAAATGTTAAGGTTCTTTCTAAACAGTCAGCTAAAATAGTGTCTGAGGCCATAATGTCTCAAGCTCCTGAGAAGCACAAACGGGAGGGAAAGCTGTCTGGGGGCTGACCTATGTGGGTCTGGAGTCACTGAAAGCCACTAAAGCAGGGGGACAGCGGAAAACACATTGCCCATCAGGAACAAGAGCAGGCTGCTAGACCAGGAGCCTCCTGTCAGGCTGCTCCTGTAATTACACGGCATTGCTGTAAATCTCTGTGCCCTCAGCTCTTAGCACAAAGAAACATTTATTATTTTTCCTTCTGCCTTTCATAGCCACATTTTGCACTTCTCTGGGCACAGCTTGCTTCCATCACCCTTTTTTACTCACTGCCTAGGAAGACAAACTGCACCTTTAGGTGTTCTCTTCAAATAAATCAAAAGCACAAAAGGAAACCAACAGTGGCTGAGCACGTCTGAAATGTGGTCAATCAGAGGTTGCTGGAGAGCAATCAAGAGAAAGGAGGTCTCCTTCAGATGAGGACACCAAAATTTCAGGACAAGCAGCTCTCATCACCAGAAGCAAGGAGCAGAGTACATACTCTGCAGCCATCTCACCTGGGCACCCCGAGTCTGAAAGGGACTGCAGAGAAGAGCACACAGCTATGGGCACAAGAGCCAGCGTTTAGCATGTAGGAGATGTGCATGACAAACAGAAAGGGCTCGGTTCAGAAGCCACTACAAGGCTTTACTAGTTTAGTTCGGTGTGTTTTAACTTTGTTTTATTCATCCACTTAAGGACTCTGTTGACAGCCTGCATTCCTCTAACAGAACCATTTGAGTCATGGATCCCTGCTTCTCTACACTTCTTGAAGTACCATAAAAGCAGAGGAAGATTTTTTTTTGTGTGTGTTATAGGACTATTTCCTCCCAGTTTGAGAGAAACTCAAAGGAATTGGCTTTAACAACTTTGCTGTGATTTAAGTTTATTTTTTGACCATGCTGAGCTCTTGACAGGAGAGAGGTTCCAGCGAGAGCCATGCTTTATTCTGCCTCCAGAAGGATGCTATTGGAAATCTTGGGATGAATCAGGACAGCACAGGTGCTGCACACAGAGTTTTAAAGCAAAACATTCTGCTGCAATAATGTTTGAGCATTTAGGGGACCTGAAAGATGATTTTTTGTTATTACGCTCTAAACAAAAAAACACTTTCCATGTTGACATTAATTTCTGTAACACAGCTTTAAAAACAAAACCACCTCAGAATTCAATAGACTGCACCCAGGATGGCAATGCCTCAAAATTACAAGCAGCATGTTGGCACTTTTCCCAGGAAAAAAAAAAATAAATGTATACACACAATTTTTTTATTTTTTGCAAGATCGATGAAGCTCTGGGGCTTGTTCCCACCTCCCTCAGCCGGTGACAGGGTGAGGCTGGCCCTTGCAGTGTGTGACCACCCGGGCAAGAGGAGTTTGTTTACCCGCCCTGTGCATGTGCAGCAGCAGTGAGCAGCATGGCGCTCTCGAATCCATCGTGGGGAAGCTTTATCATCCCTGCCCGAGACAGAGACCCTGCCTTGAGGGCTGCTTGTCTCAGTGCTTCCAGGCCAGTTACTAGGCTATAATAGGCATAAGATTGATGGGACCAAAAGAATCCTCTTGGTCAACCCCAGCCAGCTGTGAACAGATCCCTGCACTAGCGGCAAGGTTAGCTGGGATTTTCCTCTGGGATGAGGTTACAGAAGCTCCTGATCTTAAATCCTCCACTAAACCCACCGCGGTGATGCCCGCAGCGAGCGCGAGTCAGTTCTTGCAGTAACGGGGCAGAAGCAGTTCCACACATACCCTTGCACACGCTTCAAGAGGCATCTGGATGCTGTCCAAAAATTAATTACCTAGCATGACAAACTCTGACAATTAGCTAACTAGACTGCTTGATGGCTAGGATTTAAAATAAGGATCTTTCACGGGGGAAACTCTGGAACAGAGTGCTACTGTCACAGCAGCCTGAGCTGCCACGAAAGCGTAGCACCAACGAGACAGCCCCGCAGCTGCAAAGGAAAGGGAAGATCCTGTGGGAAAAGAACCTGTTTAACTGCACCTGCATCACCAGGACACTCCCCCTTCCCAAGAAGGCTGGAAAAAAGGAGGACTTGGGTCTTCTCCAGAATAAAGTTGGCCCCCACGAAGCAGCAAGGGAAGCCAGGCCCGCCTGGCTGCTCCCACTGGGGGTCTCTGTCCCCCCCCCCTCGGGCAGAGGTCGCGGGCAGGCCTGCAAATACAGCCAGTCCCTGCACGCTGTGACAGCTCGCCCAGCACCCCGGACACTCGCTAGATCCAAGAACGCCCTGCCTCCAAAATCCCCCGCACACCCACTGCGAGCACCCCTGGAGGCTGGGGTGCCCCCAGCCCGGCACCAGAGGGGACTTCTGCCACTTGAGCAGATCTCCCTCGCGGTGGCTGGGGACTGGTGGTCCACGCACAGCCCTCACCCCCCGGTGAGAAAGCAACGCTCCCGCCGTGGCAGTTCTCTGCCTTTGTATGCAAAGGAAAGGGGTGAAGAGGCAAGGATTGCAGGGTAGTAAATAGCCAGGGTGACTTGACAGCAAGTAAATCCGTGCTTTGAAGTGTTCCTGGCAACAGCTTTTGGCATCACAGGAGAAGAAACAATTCATTACGCCACAAATAAATAACAAACTCGCATTTACCAGGCAGACTTTCCATGCAGCCAATTACTGTGTATGCAGCGGTGACTAAAAGTCTCGTGTTACCATTCACAGATCACCCACGAGATGACTGGCTTCTACCGGTAGATTGTTTTTTGGGAAGAAGGATTGGGGCATATATTAAATAAGGCAGATGGGTCTCAGTGGAAGCTGCATGCCTGTTTCCCTTATATAAATTTTAAAATCTTCTTTCTTTTGAAAAAATCTTTCACTCAAAAAAAAAAAAAAAAAAAAAAAAAAAAAAAGTTGTTTCCAGTATTTGCGTCGCAGTGTGCTATTTTTCTCCAATACAGTTGCCAAATTAGTCCGCAGTTTCTCTTCCCTGACTGGATTGAAAGGTTTCACGTTGGTTCTGGTATGTACCCTTATGATGAATATATATATTAATAAGCATGTGTCAAGTGTATACACTTCCACAGAAAATCAGAATCTTAAGAATTTCACTGGTACCACTGAGAAATGGATAATTTCATATTTTTATGTTTATTTTAAAACTTTGTATTCTTGGGTTGGACTTGGTCAGGGTTGAGCTGTGACCTGACAGCTCATCTTTCTTCTTTAGAATCAAGGATCAAATCTCTATCTAGATAGTTACATTGAAGTGCTGTTCACTTAAACCATATCTGCTTTTAACACCATATGCTAATTAGCCATCAGGTTTTGATACAAATCCCTCAGGGGCTCACGCTCCTCAGTCATGATTCAGATGTATAAGCGAGATTCTCAGCCGCCGCAAAACAAGTTAACTGCAAGGAAATGAAAGGCACTGGAGGGGTTTACACCAACTGAGAACCCAGCCAAGCGTCTTAAAATTGCAGAGGCTCCCACTCAGGCAAGCACCACCACTGAAGTATTTCTCCCCATGTATATGCTGCCTTTCTCATTCCTGTGGCTGCTGTGGAAAATACCTGCCGCAGCATTTCGGAACTGCACTCTGGGATTCACCTGCATTTCCCCCTTTCTTTGAGTAGAGGCTCTGGTTTTCCTGATTCAGTTGAGCTACGCGTGCCAAGGCTCGGCTGGCGTAGCTGATGCTGCCATGGCACAGGTGAGATGCCCTTCCCTCGAGCTGTCACCAGCCTTGCTGGAGGATCAGCTGCCAGCTGGGCCTCAGCATCCACGGAGGAACCTCACACGTCGCAGCGTTAGACTCCCTCTTGCTCCTCCATCTGGGAGCACGGCTGGCACCTTTCTCTCTCAAGGCAAGCAGCCAGGAAGGGCCAGAAGTCACTTCACACTGTTACTTGCTACCTGCCAATCCACATACCCAAGCCAGCTTCATTCGAGATTCTGGCTTCTAGATTTATTTTTCCTTCCAGGCAAAGGGGTAGCAGGACACTGCTGCCGAGTACGTGTTTTGTTACAGCCTCCCATTGCTGCTGAGTGACAGAGTTTGTTCTGTATCAGGCTGTTCATCATAGCCCTGGTTTATGTTTTTAAAAGTGTTTTTGGAAGATGCATGGTCTGACTGAAGGCTGCCCAGGACAGAGGCACAGCGCAATACTGCCTGCACATTTCCCTAAAGCACACAAGAGGAGACGAGGAGGTAGAATGGCTCCCTGGGGCAGGACCCACGCAGCATGGCAGTGAGAAAGCTGTCGGGATTTATCAGCTCAGCTAATGTTTATTCCAAAATTCAAATGTTCTTTTCCTTCTCGCCGTGTGGGCCAAGCCAGCGCCCACTGAAGTCAGTGGGAGGTCTACCGATGAGCAGAGGCAAACATCTGAGAAACTTTCCCATTTAGAGAATAATTTAAAGCCATCTCCCTGTAGATGTGGAATACTAAATATCAGGCATCTGCAGCTACTTGACTGGCAGCTGCCCTTCCACACCGAGCCGGCAGAGCTGAAGGCTGCATGTGCCTCCCAATGTGCTGAACGAGAGGGTCAGATCTGGCCTTTTGCAAGAAGGAGGGATGGAAAGATGGGAGTCAGTCTACTCTGCAGTGAAGCAACAAGAAGGACGAAGCCTTTGTCCCTAAAAATTAAGTAGGCTTTTGGACTGAAGCCAGAAACTAAGTTCCCATTCCACCTCTGACACAGAGCTCCAGGGCTGGGTAGGTCATTCAGTCCCTGCGAGGGAGGACAACACAGAAATGGGGAAATACAGTATGGACAGGTGGTGACAGTGAAAAGGAATGAGACACACTGTCATCACATAGGGAGCATTTTAGCTTTGCTTAAAGAAATCTCGTCTTTCATACCAAAAGGAGCTGCTAGCCATGCAGTCGGAGCCAAGAATTACATTGGATTTGGGCATATGGTGCTGAAGGGCTTCGAGTGTCCTAAACATACAGCTTTTCCATAGGGATAACCACTGCAGTCCATCACGCCAATGCCAAAGTACAGCATTGGACCCACTTTTCCAAGACCTGAGTAAATTGCTACCATCTTCCATGCTCCTTTCGCAGCAGAGAGCACCCCCCAAGCCCTGCTGTCCCCCCTCTCTCCCGACGGCCCCTCCCTCAACTTATCCAAGTGTTTTTGCAAGAAGGAACGAGTTGTTTTTCAGCCACAATGAAAAGTCACCACAAAGGAAGAGTTCACCTTTTATACCTGACAGGTATCTGTGCTGCAAAGGTGCAAGCAAACACCTTTGAAATCCACCACCCAAATGTTAATAATCAAGTTTAGGGGCTCTGCACGTTATTTCAGATCAAGTCAATGAATTGTTTTGTAACGTGGGCACGTGGAAACACAATGCAACGTAGGTAGGTTCTGCAGTACAAACTAACATTCACTAACAAGCTAGTTTTCAAAGGGCAGCAGAAAGTTCTGCCACAGGGATGCAACAAAATATGAGGATGTGTCAGGTGGATTTTGTTAGCAGATGTTATAGCAAGTAAAGTATATATGAAATATATATCAATAAATGTAGCCTTCAGCTCTTTTTTTTTTTTTACCCTGCCTTTGCTGCTGACACTTATATTATAAATCAATATCTTTTTGGCTCCCAGAAATATCTTGTTCCATCTACGTTATAAAGATATACTTAATAAATCATATTTGGCAGCATAAATCATATCTTACCACAAATGTCATTTAGAGGAACTAATCTCCAAATGTAGTTGCTTAGCATATGCAATAAAGCCACCCCTTCTATTAAAGTTCCTATTTGTAATATTTTAGCATGCACAATAGCAAACAAAGGAATCACAAACAGGTCCACTTTATGGATCTTTACACAGCTCAAAACAATATCTTCCCCTATTTTTCATTAACTTTTTTCCAAACCGCTAGAAAAGCTGAGGGTCTTAACAGCCTCACAGCGCTGGAACTAAACATGATATCGCAAAGGTGAGAAATGCATGTCAGTTGGTTTCACAAGCACACCCCACGTTTAGAACTCTACTCTGGCTTTCAAAGAAAACCAACAAAGGCTAATTTCTGAATGTGAAACAAAGCAGAGCATGCAGAGTTTGGAGATCTGAGCCCTACTGCCACTTCTGCTGCATGCTTTACTGCAAGCTCTCTGCAAAATGCAGTGAAATTTTCCTACGTGTACATTGGTTTAAGACCTAAGTGAGGTCTGTTTCCATCTCTTCAGACCTCAATCTGCAGAACCAAAACAGAAAGAGCCAAAGCAGTCTCGAGGTTCAATCCTGTCCTCAATTACTAGATGCCTTCAGACTGTCTTCTTAGAAGTCCATCAAAAGTCTCTTCAAGAAAGAAGCTGCCAGAGCCTGAGTCAAGGCGATGGATAGGAATCACATGTTCCAAAGCCCCAAGATGCAAAAGCAGTTATACTTTGATGCCTTTGTCCGTTTACTCAGTGATCTGGGCTTTAACAACAGCTCTCTCCATGGGCAGTGCTGGTGGGAGACCTGTCCTGTGCTGCACTGTGGTAACTACCCCGCTACAAATTACAGAAGCCCCAATCAATAGAAATGCAACAGGATTTTTGGCCATGAATACAGCGAGTTGCTATTTGATCTTGTTTTACCATGCCTACATACGCCATCTTCTCGGTACTCAAGACAGAGTACTGGGCTAAACTGGTCACTGGTGAGAGCCTTGTGCTGACAACAGGTAGTGGAGGTATAACTGATACCTAAATACAGTAATTCTTATCAAGCAATCAAGTTCCACTTTAGATTGTTAATTTACACATAATACTGGTAAAAACAGAGGGAATACACTGTTTCTTCACTTCCTTCCTTCTGGCCTTTTATGCACTTCACACCCAGGCACTCTCTCCTGATAGAAGCCAGAGCTTTCTGGCTCAATATTTCTGCTAACTTGGAAATTACTCTGAAATACATATTTTATTGATGATATTCTGTACTTTAACTAAAAAAAAAAAAACCAACCCCAAAAAAACCCAAATCCCCAAAGCAAAACAAAACAGCAAACAAACAAACCAAACAAAAACAGTAAACACCACTAAAAAAGCCCTAAATTTTGGCTTGCCACCAGGACACCAGCCTCACACACCGCACAGGGGCTCGAATCTGTAGGAAGAGAACGAGCAGAAAAGCCAATTTCCAAATGCCCTCTGCTGGCACTTGCCAGGATTTGCTGGGAATTTCACCCTGTTCCCAACTGCCCTTTCAGAAAACTTAATTCTGAAGGTTTATCATTTTAAGATATCCTGGGTTTCATTTACATTTACCCTTTTCCAGCTTTGCTTTAATGCCCGAGTTTGTCTGGTTTCAACCAAGCACACAGAAAGCCGGGTGCTGCCATTCTCCTTGTACACATCACGGGTAGATTGTCTTTTAATTGGAAAGCGTATCTGAAAAATTTTTCAAACCCACTAACTTCTAGGGATCATCACCCTCGTTATTTTGACCAGTTGCTTTTCAGGAAGCTACGGTGAAGCTTTTCTTCCCTTCCCACCAAGTCCTGGGGCACAGGACCCTGCACCCTCCTGCTGCACGATCCAGGACCAGGCTGCTTGGCTGGATTTTGACCCCCAACACTGTGAGCACTGCACCTACCACACGGTCACTGCCACAGCAACTGAGGCTGCCCCCACACACACACCCCTGCAACAGCCCCCCAGCACTGGGTGCAGGACAGGGCTACAGCCGCAACTGCGTGAACAAAGTGCTAGGCATTTTTTGAGTTATTTTGCCCCAAATAACCTGGATCTAGTGGACTTCCATGCATGGTGGAATGAGCACCTTATTGCCAACATCCCCCTCAACCATCTGCTAGGAATGCAAAAAAGTCATTAGGAACCGGTAGAAAAGAAAGCCAGGTTACAGTTCCCTGATATTTTGGCTGTGAACTACTATTCCTTTACTATTACCTTTCTGTTACGTGAAGACATTGTGTCTGGTGATATTTTAAAGTTATGTGTCAGTTCCATGTTAACAACTAAGCTGTTGTATTAGAAGAGACCAACAATTGCTAATACAGGTTGGGAATGCCCCTCCTGGAGCGATCGCTGACTCCCGGAAGGAGATGGCCACACATCTGGTCAGGGCTCACTCACAGGGACAGCTGTTGAAGACGCAGCCTGACAAAGCACCTATTTTCCATGAAGCATTCTGAGGGATCGAAGCACGTCAAGCATGTTTGTTAACAAGTGCTGCTGGGAGAAGAGAGGGAACACTCCTGCCTCTCGGGGTGGGCACAAAAAGGGACCACGTAATAGAGCACTGCTAGCCAAAAATGTCAGAACCTGCACCACAAAGAGATGGCCATTGCACCCACGTGCTGAACAGGGTGGACATGGCATGGGTCTGGTTTTGGATGAAGAATAAGCACCTCTGCCCTGTGGTTCAGGGTCCTCCTCTGTGCTCCCTTCACTGAAACACCATGGGACTCGAGTACGACGCCTTGCTAGGGATACACTTTTGCCTCCAGGCAGGAATCTGTTTTAATCAGTCTTCGCCTATTAGCTTCACCTGACCTCCTCCGCTCTGCAGGCGGAGGCAGACCTCCAGCACTCTCCCACCCAGCAGCGAACTTCAACAACGACATTTCTGCCATCTAAGAACTTAGGCAGGAAAAGAGATGCCTCTCTTGGTGTCGTACCTCTGAAGCCAAGCATATTAGGACAGCATTTATTACATTTAAGAAATCTTTGATGAACCTATAAAAATGCCTTATCAATCAGGAGACCATAGCTGTTAAATCCTATCTGATTAACCAAAATACATATTCATTAGAACAGATTGTTCTTACTAGGATTGCACGACTAAACAAGGCTTTTAATAACTCTGCCTGTGGAGGTGGGCGATGGAATAAAGTAGTTTGGGGCTATCCGTTACGGACACAGCCCTTAGCGGAACAGGGCTGTTAAAATGCCTTTTTTTTTTTCTTTTACAGCTGTCTCTAGGCTGACAAATTTATTTCCATAATTTCTCAACTCCACAGTTCTGCTAAACATGGTTGGGGTTTTAGTGCACACAAGTCAGCTGAAGTTAGCCCAGAACAGAGGGTTCTAACAGTAAAGTTGGGTCGCATGTTTAGCGACACGGATACAGCCATAAAACCCCTGCTCATGTAATGCAGCATGACATGAGTGACTCCCCTGATGACAAACCTCAGCCTGCCACTGCCTCAGGAAACAACTGCATCTTTGCAGACTGTGATTTCTGTTCTACAAGCAATCTGCAGGGTAGGGAATGCTGTTTAAAAAAAATAATATAGAAAAAGCCCAAGCCAACCTTGAAAGGCTGTTTTAAGCCTAGCATTGATTGTTACTCACGTGGAACAGAGACAGCAACTACTGGGTTACCTTTCTGATTTTGCAGTACTTTGGCATCTGTCTGGATGACAGATTTTGATTTTGTCATCCTTTGCCATATTTACATTTACGTGCTTTTTGGATGGGATAGGGAAATAATGCTGTTTGATCTAGAAACCTGCAGAGTACCTTGCTTCCAGAGGGGAAGTCAACTTTACCTTCTCCTTCTGGTCAAATGGGACCCATAATCATTAGCATGACACTAGAAGGACATTTGGGTTTTGACACAGAAAATGTCAGGATATAAGGAATAGCAGGAGAGGAAGAGCTGGCACTTCAACATAAGAACAGCAGCATGCCTTCGTTTTGATGCTTAGAAAATACATTCCAGTTCAGTAAACACACCAGTGGTAAAGCAGAACAACAATATCCTCTAAGAAAGCCTGCAAAATAGTGTCTTCCACTCAGAGCCAAAGCTGCTGCACTGTCAAGTCTTCCTCCCAGCATGGTGGTGATACCTGGAGCTTTCCAAGCTTTACATCTCTGCAAATAACACAGGGCAAGCCCCTAGAAAAAACACTGAACCAAGAACTGGAGCATTGAAAAGTCATTTCAAAAGAAGAGTTCAGACCAAACCCTTCAGAAAACATTTGCTTAAAACCTTCTCACCCAAAAGCTGGCTCTGTTCAGGGAATTTCAAATCAAATAGCCTCAATTTGCAAGAAAGAATACCTTACTCCCTAAATCCTGTATTTTCACCGTGGGAGTCCCAAGACTCCAGCTGGGTTCTTTCCTTCTTGCTAACAGATGTCAAGGGACTTGCACAGAAATAGCAGATTAGAACTTAGGAAATAAATACAGAAACGCACCACAAGTTATGCCAAAATATTGCTCACTCCTCTAGTTCCTTTTCTTCTGTAGCGATAACACAAACATGTGCATTATCCCAAACATTCAACAAGGAATATATTTTTACTGAGAGTAAGTCACCTGACAGACAACAAGAGATGCTTTGGCAGACCTAAGCAGTGCAGGAAAATTATACAGAGGGTTTTTTACCAAAATTAATGGAAATATGGTTACAAATTGTAAGTGGCTTGTCACAGAAGGGACATAGAGAGTTTAAGTATGGCTACACAGGCACAGGCTACTTACAGAGTTATGTTAAAAACATAGATATATGGTGGAAAAACCAAACATCCAGAATGCAGGAGGAGGGGCCAGGCCCAAAGGACTATTAATCACATTATAAATGGATGTACTTCAGTTGACTCGAGATGTATATAAAGCACAAACTGACAAAGTTAGAGGTATTGCGCAGTGACAGCTCTGCAAGAGTATGACCTATAAATAGCAGAGAAGTAATGTCACCATAATCAGAGAGAGCTGTAGAGAAGCGCATACAAACAACACAGGATTTTTCAGTCATTTCCACTCCTGAAGCATCTGTAAAAGACCAGACACAGTGACCACAAGAATGGAAGAGAGAGAACCTTTCCTCACAAACTCTCCTCTTCCACTTGATGAGAATAAAGTGATTCAAAACACAAGAAAAGGCCATCAGGTGCAACTGACTGGCAGCCTAAAATCACAATGACAGTTGCTTACAAAGCAAAGAAAACTGGGGAGGTATCACAGCAGCACAACACAAATTGATATATTGTCTGACCTTTAAAGCTACCCTGTTCATGGCATTTTTTTCAAATACTTCAGAAGGCATTTAAAGTCCCTGACACTCATCTTTCAGGTGGCAATTATGTCTTCCCTTCTCTCATTCCTGGCCTGTGGTGAAGAAAAAAAAAAAAAAAAAGTTGTGTCCAGATCCTGTGTATGCTCTTCACTGGTATAGCCCAACAAGCTTTAAACCAGAGATATTTTTATCATTATTGCCATCTGACAGATAAAGGTACTGAAGCACAACTAAGGAAAGATTACTCAGCAGAGCAGCAAGAGAGACAGGAATGAAGTCCATCCCCTGTATCTCAGCAGCATTTCTTATTCATTAGGTCCACACACATTTTAATGTTCATCGCTTCGTCATTAGTCTAGATCCATGAAGAAACCAGACTGAAGACAGTTCAACAGCAGCTTACCTTTCCAGCTTGTTAGAGTTGCATTTATATTTCATCCATCACACTGATGATACCTCCCATATGACCAGGCTCTTCCCTCTACTGCTGCACTGATATTGAGAAGCTCCATAGTAGATAAACAACTCCTCATTTCTAGTATTTTTTCTGCAACAGAGGAACCACTTCCACTACAGAATGCTCAGCTCTCACTAATCCACAGACAGAACTTGAACATCCCTCTTGATTTGGCTTAGACTCCCATCAATGGAAGCAGAAGGAGAGGAATTTATGTAACTAAGTTTCTGGTGACTAGTAGAATTACTAGCAGGAAATGCTTTGATGGCAACAAAATAGAAAATAGCTTAAGTAAACACTCCTGCTGTACGGAGCAGCAGGCAGTTTTACATACCTGTGAAGCTTATCTTTTAATTGCCTTGAAAGCTGAGGCTTGCAGTCAGAAAAGTCATTACAATAAAGGCTGTCTTGTTCATAGTATATGCATCCCCACTGATTAAACAATGCAAATCTAGGGATCTGGAAATAGATGCTGAACTACTTGTTAGTAGGACTTTACAGCGTCTGGACAATTCAAGCCCAAAAAGGTAAAGAGGAATGTGCTGCTGTTTCTAGCTTGTAGCAGTAAGGAAGCAAATTGGCCAGGCAAGGGCGAAGTACCATGCACTGCTGCTTGTGGCAAGAGCTTGTGGGTGTTAATCCTTGATGCACAGCTACTTCCATTTAAGAAGCCAGACAGAGTCTTAGGATCTCCTGAAAAGCACGTTCCAAAGTACAATGCAACTGGCTACATTTTGGAGCCACTACTGATCTACAAATCCATGTCACATAAGCCACGTGCCTCGCTCCGCTCTCGCAGCAGACCTTTGGGACGGTACGTAGCATGGAGGGTTTGCAGCCATCTCCCACCCCACCTGCGCTCCCAGGGGGATCAAATTTTCTGGGCAGGCTCTTCACCAGACAACATGTTCCCATTTCTTAGCAAGGGCAAATCAAGCATTTTTAAATTAATCCAAAATAGTTTGCTTTCTGTCTGGTAACTTGCTCCCTGCTCTTCTGTGCAGCTGCTTTGAATCTATTGCTATTGAAAGGCACCAGACTGATAGTCCAGACTTTGATTTTTCCCAGTGCTAATGTACTGAGGCAGTTCCCCCAGCCCAGCAGCACTAAGAGACACCAGCTAACAGGAAATTATTGATCCTACCACCTAACTCAGCTCTGCAGTGCCATTTACTTAAAGTCCTACTATTGTCTGTGTCTACAATCCATACAAGTACAGGTAACCATGTTAGGAAGCTCCTGCTCAGTGATCTGTCTGTTAAATTGCCTCCAACTTGGTTTATCAAAATCCCTGTCGGTAGACTAAGCTACATTTAGTTTGATATAGACACGGGCATACCTGCTAAGCCTGCCACCCACAAAGCTTGATTACATTGGAGCATTTCACAAGGTGAACACCCGATTCACTACAACTAGCTAGAAGCCACTAAATTCATTTCACGTCACTGAAGACGTGTCAAATCCAACAACTGATTTGCAGTGGCTTCAAAGCAGCTGAAGTAAAAGACTATTTCATTATAACTGCCTAAGCCCATGCATTTCCATCCCTGGCCACACAGCCTTTACTTTAAACTGCACAAATAGATTTATGTCATTGTCAAAACAACAGGACAATGTCACTCTAGATGAGCTGAACAGTGACAGCAAGCAAGCAGTAGCTGCATGGCAGAGCAGACAGCAGCAAGTTACTAAAGGAGAAAGCAAACTATTTTTCACAAAGGTGAAAATGTCAGTTTCTTTACGCTAAGAACCCAAATGGTCTGGGATGGTTTAGGCAGACAGTAACCAAATGGGCAGCATTAGAACTACCTCAGTGCCTGCTGCAGTGGAATGGAGTATCACACCACAGAGGCCAGCCAGCACAGCTCTGAGCAGTCACCAATATTGCTATGTATTAAAACATGCCAAACAGAGCCAATGCCTTATAAAAGGAATCTGGCTGGTTTTCTGCATTTGTTTTTGCACTGAAATAGAAAATTATCAGCCAGAGCAGAGGAGAGAGTAGAGGACCCTTGCTCTGTGCTTGGGTTACTGTCTCCCATGTGACATTTTTGAGTGAAAATCCTGGCCCTCACACATCTGAGGCTTCTGCTCGTGACAGACACATGGAAACCACAACTCAGCAACAAATGGCTACAGAAAAACACAGCAGCAACAAACCAAACCCCACTATTAGGCTGCCAAAGCATGAAGAAGCAGAGAAGCAGGATCTGCTTTGACATAGTCACACTCAATTAGCAATTTCATCTCCTCTATATGCCTGGCATGTGCATATAAATAAAGCGTTTGTGAACACGATGCCTTCCTGAAGTTCAGCAACAGCAAGACTTTAGAGGGCACGGAGAGATTTCCACCCAGGTTTGGGCGTTGGAAAGATGCAGCCAGCAGCTGTGATGCTATAAACCTCTCTCCTTGTTGAACCCTGCTGCTGTCTATCACGCCATCATAACCGCTTCACATTCCTCCACGTCCAGTTTTATCCCTTCATTTGCTGCTTTACACCTACAGCAGAGGGTGAGGGAAGAGTGACTTTGTAACATCACACCAGCTAACTCTTATTTTAAACTGAAACACTGGAGAAAACATCGCCTTCGGAAGCTCACTGAAGATGGCCAGTAAACATCTTTTCTTTTTCTTCTGCACTTACTGCTTACTAAATCTCAAACACATCAGTATCATGGTAAATTCTCCCATGGCCTTTGCACCAAACAATGAATCCAGTGATTTCATAGCTAGATACTCTGGCCAGAGAGTACAAATGGAGGACAAAATATAGGTATACCCACATGTGTCTGTGTCATCTGTTATCTTTGCTAGAGAAGACAGACAAGAAAGTAATTCAAGAAGTCACAGAGACACGAGGTCTTCTCTGTCATAGGAAAATAAAAAAAAAATGGTGGTATGCAACGCTTGCAAGTATGTGGGGGAATCCCTGCATGGTAGAGTGGGTGAAGAGATCCTTTGGGGGTGTGTTGCTGAGTGAATTCAGTCCACAGCTGATTCTCAGATACCTGTGCAGGACACAACAATACACTTCCTTGCATACTAAGCAACATGGCAGGAACCTGCACTGAAGGTTATTTAGACAAGATGCTGTGACCACAAGTGTTCTTCATAACCTGGATCTCACCCAGTTAAGCCCTCTGGGATGAGGGGTCACACTCAAGACACAGCCGAAGCCATTAGCAACAGCTAGGGAGGCGGTAAAAATGAGACAACAAGAAGCAAAATAGGAAAGACGCATCTTGTTTTTTTACAAGAGAAAGCAGCCAAATTTCACAAAGGAACATCACTTTGAAGCAATGATTTAAATCTTTCTTTTGGGAGAGACCAGGGGTTGGGAAGGACGGGACTGGACTGGCAGGACTACCTGAAGCATCTGGGAAGCTCAGCAAGGCATGGAGAATGAGAGCACAAACAATTCTGCAGAGCTGGTGATGGGAGTGCTGGGGAAAAGGGAACAAACCTGCTGCTGCTGGAAAGTATCTGGGAGAAATTGGAGAGGCAGCACCTCAGTTTGGTGGTAAGGAGCATGGAGGGGACCACGAAAGTGGTGAGGAGGCCTGTAAAGGACTGGGGGAGATTCTGATGGAAGATTTCAGTCCTCCCCGCAGAAAGGCACGCTGCAAAATTCTTGTACCAAAGAACCATATCCACAAGCCCGACACCAAATTAGCTCAGCACATGGCTTTGTTAATTCTGCTCAAGGATTTCCTGTTTGATGACAGACTGAATTGCTGCTCACTGAACCAGGGTTATCTCCTCCATGCATTACCAGCCTGGCAATCAGAGGGGGACCTGGCAAACAGGACAAAGAGGGACAAAGTAATCTTCTCTTTGAGGCCTGCTGCCAAGAGACAGAGCTGCCCACCTGCCAGCAGCAGCACTTTCATTGGGGACCTGGTACCAGAGCTCCTCTTCCCTGCAGGTAAGCATGTGTCACCTCGGGGGCAGCCCATCTGCTAACTTCCCCACATGATGGACATGGAGGGGTATGCAGGAGGGGAACAGCAGGAGTTAAGAAAATAGCCTTTTGGCTTGTCCCTGCCATCAGCACTCAGCGATGCGCTCCCATGTGCTGGCAATTTCAAGATCCGCGGCGCCGGGCGGTCTGATAACACGCTCTCCCTACCCTGCTGCTCTAAGCATCCATCCCACGTTGTAAATAAGACTTAGCGCCAAGTTCCCAAGGAAACCGGAGCTCCTTGGTACTGCTGACTGAGATTTTCCAACTCGTGCAAAAAGGGCAGACCAAGTTAGATCAGACTCTGGAAAAGACCTGACAAAGCACAGCCAGTTACCAGGATTGCTCCCAGGAACCCCGAAGAGCTGACAGCACAGTGGCTTGGCCGTTACGCTCCAGGCTCACTACCAACCGTGTCGTAAGACGTTGTAGCACAATCAAACTAGTAGACTGCAACCAGGCTTTACCTTGGTCAGATTCTACTGTCTGTGCTGTATCTCCTTCCTCCAGAGTCAGACCACACTACTCCTCCTCATCTGACCCCCTCTCCCACAATCCTCAGGGCTATTTAACCACTTAGTGGGAACGAGCTACACCTGCACATTGTCCAGGTCAATCAACCCACTGCCTCTGAGGCAAGGCCACAGCTGCATGTGATCAGTGCTAATCACCCCACTGCCTTCATTGCTCTACAGTAAGAGTTCATTGCTGTCCACCCCCCCCCAGAAGTGGTTTATTCAAATGCAGCTGGGTGATCTTCTAGTGCTGTTTTTCTTTGGTGCTGCACTGTGAGTCCCAGGAAAACAACTGGAGCACGTGCAGTAGGTTGATAAAGCCAGCCAGCTACAAGCCTGTCATAAACCACGAGTGAAATTTCACACAGGAGCTCCCCGATATCTGCACTGTGGGCTTTGGGATTTTCCATGCTGACGTTAGAACGACTCGCTAGAGCTTGCCAGAGTCCTGCCACAGGCTAAAGGCCAACCTGTTCCTCAGGACTTCGGCAACTTGCTGCTTCAGAGCTGACACCTGAGTACCAACTACATTTCTTTCCGGACTGGGTTATGTATTCAAGGATATTGTGTTAAAGAGCCAAAAGTTTCCATCACTCATAGCATTTTTAGTTCCTTTCCCACTTTTTTTTCCACAGCCTATCGCTTCTTCTTCAGCTTGTGCAGAAAAGTGAACCATAAACACATTCCCCCAAATCAGGTAGCCTAGGGCACCACCCCACCTCCAAGTTAGCATCTCAAATACTTATTTAATCAGCTCCACAGTAGCTGCGTTACAGAGATCTCATCAACACTGGGTTTGCATGCAAAAACAACTTGCTTTCTATATCCTCCCCTCTGCCAAACCCTACTGCCAACTCTTTAAAAGGCAATATTCTTCATAGCCACCCACAACACACAGCCTAAGTTGAGAATTTTGCAGAAGACTGGGTTTAGCTTGGAAACACTACTGAATTTAAACTGTAGTTCTAAGTGGTTGCAGAATGTTTTAGCAGCTGTTTTCTGCCCCTACTCTCATTCCCCACTTCTCCCTTCCCATTTTCCATCGCTTCAGTCCACTGGAGTGTTTTGGACTATTTGGAATATTCAGCTCAGACAGGGGAATCAAATCAAGTTTTAATCAAGCATTGAAATCGCTGCAGGTAGGCTCATTCGGCAGCTTCACTACCAAGTACTCTCGTGACAGAAGCCACCGGCGCATGAAACTCACATATGCTGTGCAAAAGCTGAAGTACTAATGCAACACAATCACCAGGGACTCTCCACAGAAGACTACAAACTATACTGTGCAGACAAACTTAGTATTAATAGCTCTAATGCACTAAAGAGACCCTAAATTGGGGAGGGGGGGGGGGGGGTGTACAGAAAATTTCCCAGAAGCCCAAGGTCGGTACCTCTCTTCCATATGCATGAGTTGAGACTCACTGAACTGATTCTTGGAACCACAACCTTCTTCTCCAGCTATGTGAGCAGCTCTTCTTGGCGTTGCTGTCCTGCACCAAAGCGCTCCGTCTTCCAGTTATTCTCTGGATCGTCAGATGACTGAGGTCATCTCCTGCACTTCACCAAGGGGTACAAAAGCTAAAGGCGACCAAGAGGTAGCAACCATGCAGAAAATTGGTTGAATAAGCAATCTGGTGCTGAGCCCTGACAGCACGGTAACACCAGCAGGGCTAAGGTCACTTTCCTGTAGGTCTAAATCTTTCTGCTAAGTATGAAGAGATAAAATTGCTCTCACATGACAAAAACCTGAAAACATGCCACGTGGAAACACTGTCACACAAAAAACTATTTTCAGTTTCTTGCAAAAACCTAACTGCTTCTCTGCACTCGTGCAACACTACGGTTCAAGAACTGCAGCAGGGTCATAAATTATTCTATCTAGTGCAAACTTGACACTGGAGCTGGAGATGTTTCCCCCATTTGGGGAGAGGTGGTATACGGCTGCATTTCTAAGGAATTAATTTTCAGCAGTGACACAACTCACACACTCTCTTTGACACCCACAAGAACTTTACTGCTAACTTCAGTGCAAAAAGAGTTTGGACAACAACGGGTGCACTTAAAAATCCCACCCAAAGAGATTTGTTAGAGACATGTAACGTTACATGGCATAGCGCAGGCTGAACAGAAACGTGTAGGAGCAAGCACCAGAAGAAGCAGAAGGACAGAGTGTTAGAGGAAGGGCTTGTGGCGCTAAGTTGTAGCCAAGGTTGTGGCAGCGTCACGTCCACCTCTCCTATCCTCCTTAGCCCAGGAGGAAAACAGGCCGTGGGTGGCAACCTAGCCTAAGATTATGGAGGATGGAGTAAGCAAGGCTCTGCAGCAAAGCAACACCCTGCAACCACCGAAAAAAAGATGTGTTCAAACCCATGGCTGTCACCTCGGGAAGGACCCCAGGGACCTGACAGCTGGCATCCTCTGGCCTCCACAGCACAGACAAGCGATCCTTGCCAGAGCACTCGACGTACACCTCCTGGTGCTTGTGGGCATGCAGGTGCAAGAATGCAGATGAATGAAATTATGACAAAATGAGTGTCAGCAGGGAAAATCAACTTATTTCAAGATTTTTAAAATAAATACTACTTTCCTCTTCCATAAGATCTCCCACTGAATTTTGTTATGCTGATTTCCCTACACACCCACGATTTCTGCGATACTCAGCTCCTAATGGCAGCAGAAAACAAGCCCATTTAAATTTCCTTCATAAATGAAAACTTCTGCTGGTTCACCCTGTATTCACAGCACCTCACCATTCTCAGAGCTGCTCAGGCCACACGCTCTCGGTAGGTTACCCTGAGTGGGAAACTTCTCCATCAAAAGCTACTGCAGCACTTCATGTGAATTCCTGCTTTTTACAGCTCAGGTAGTAAGGACTGAACATTTAGTCCAAGGAGGTTAACAGGGTTGTTGATTGTATAATTGACAAACTATTGATATTACTATTATTACTGACATAATGACATATTACTACCATGGTCGAAACTTTAATGGAAGATTTTCTCCACTTGTTGGAAAAGGGAAATGCTTCCAAATCTAAAGGTACTTTTAGGCATCTTAAATTAAATTTTCCATTTTAAAGGGAGATTCTGGTGCCAACATGTCTCTCCTGCTCTTCATTTAGTATAAAATAGAAATTACAGTTGGACAGTCAATGAGCCACTTGTATATGCCACACAAAGGAGAGATGCTACAGTGCCAAATATTTTAGCATCTGAGTCTGTTGAAGAAAATAGCTTTATAAATCATACACGTTAAAAAAGAAAAAAAAAATCCCTTCGCTAAAAGTAAGAGCAGACATTGAAATTTGTACCTGCAATAGGCTGTCTGAAAGATGTAAGTCCTCTCCCGCCCAGCCTCCGCTAACAAACACTGAGCACAGGAATTGCACCCAGCCTGTGTTGGAACGATATTTCCTCCTCTTATGTTCTTTTCTTGAAAAGATTAGTTTCCCTGGGATGAAGGGAAAAGAGAAGCATGTGGCAGTGATGCATGCAGCCCTGGTCCTGTGATAAGTAGGAGATGCAAAGCCACCACGCTGAAGCCTGCCAAACCTGCTCATGTGAGCTAGATTATGGGACTTGCTGTTCATTGACTTGTTATTTAAATTATACCAGGGAACTGAATTTACATCTCCAAACACTACTTTTCTTCCTGCATTTCAAATGGTTTAGGCTACTTTATTTGGCCTAAAACTCTATTTAGGAGGAAAAGAAAGGTCCCCAAACTCTGTCAGTATTTACATGCAATCTAAGGTAGGAAAAAACTGAAACCCAACAAGAATCTCAAGAAGAAATCGTAACTCATACTACGCTTGAAAAGATGAACTTTGTAAAGGTCAGACTCTACCAGTGGATGGATAAGACCTGTCCTTTCCTACCTTGTGCATGAACAATTAAGAATGCTGTCACTTGCCTTAATGAGACACCCCTAATATTTGATACTCAGTGAAAAGACGTTAAGATGTTGATCCTTTTCGAGTTCAATATAGTCATTAACACAACTTGGGGGAAGACTGGAATATACCAGCGCAAGCAAATGCTACTCAACACAAGACCAACATTTTTGAAGCTCTAATCAGCCTTCATAAATAATGCTCCACTTCCAGCAAATGGTGATTAGTCACTTCTTGCTCCTCTGCCAAAAGAAGGCACTCTCTCACTCATGTCCTTTACTGAAAACAACATTTTAAGATGGAACTCCTGGGTCCAAAATCCCAGCTACAGGCCATTTCAAGAAACAAAACTTCCTCCTGAAAAAAACAACAAAGACTATTATCATTTAGGTAAGCATCAAACCGCCTCAAACTCCCTAAAAGCACAAAGAAATGAGCAAGTCAAAGTTTATTCTATGGGGGATCGATCCTGAGCTTCAAACATAGTCAGAACTTGGCCACAAAAATGAAAATAATACTTCTCTAAAATATTGAACAAATTAGAATTCAAATCTTTGTTTCATAAATCCAAGTTATTGTGCTGATAGCCCTTTAACTTTAGGGCATGAAAAAAAATCAATAAACCAAACAATTTCCATAGATATTACCCAGACTTCCCAGTTACAGATAGGACCAAGGAAAGGTTATACAAAGGACAAGGAAAAGAACATTGCGCTGGCATCACTGGAGAATTTAGAAAAAGTTTGGCTATGAACTGCAATTAAACTGGGTTATAGGGTTTAAATCTGGTGTTCTGAGACTAAGCTGATTCCTAATTCAGCAACAGCCTTGCACAGATGCTGTGGCAGAATCACAAGGTGGTTTTCTGTGAAGGCCAATCTAATCATTGCCGGGTTTACTAATATCGTCATACTGCAGGTCCTGAGCTCTTGATTGCATTACTGTGTACATGCTTGAGCTTTTTTGTCCCATGAAATACTTGAGAGCTGAACATCTCATGGTCACTTGTGTCCTACTAATTCAGCTTAAATTGTTCCCTGCTTGGTATTCTCTGAACCACCCAGCATCACTATTCTGCCACCAAGTATGTTTAGCTCATGCTCAACTTCTCAGTTGTTTCACTGCTGCCTAAGTGTTTTGTGGGCAGAAGCGCTGCTGTAAGGAAAGGGCACCTTAGCTGTCCTTCCCATAACACAGATGCTTCTTACGTGTGTGGCTCTGTGTTGGGAGGGAGGGACAGAGCCTCCCAGCTACTGAACTCATGCCCGTGTTAGCATTAGGATCTCTCCTGGTTTTGAGCGTTGCGTACTTCTAACCCAAGGGGCTGGCTGTGTATGTGCGTGGCTCCGTTCATACCTGCACGCTCCATCCTCGCTGCCCTGCCTGCTGCTGCTAACATCCATTGCAAGCAATGCGGTGCTGTTAATTCTATCACTCTGCTTTGCACCATTTTCTTTCCCTGTAACTAGCTCTCTGCTAATGTTTCCGCCACCCTGTGCCACAGAGCATCCTTTCTTAGCCGTTTGTCATTTTAGCACTAACACACGTGCTCCTGAGGTTCATTTACGACAGGCTCCCTCCTCCCAAACCTGACTACTCCTTCCCCAGCCGCACATAGGCAAACTCACATGATTTCCACTGATCTCCAGACCAGTCTTGTCAATGTGGGGCAAAAGTTCAGACAGACATAAAACCTCAGCAAATCCTGCCGCTCACGGGTTAGTAGGCATCAGCAGCTACAGGTAGTAAAGCCAAAAACGTGCTGGGGCAGGCTGGTACCTGTCCAGTAAAACCTGCAAAGCAGCATGTGCTGCTTTTAAAGCCACCTGCCAAGGGGAGAGTGCACATGTCCAGCCTCTGCTGACGGCATGACTGAATCGGCAGCATTTCAGCTGGAAAAAATTCCTATTCACTTCTCATCCCCGTCCTCCCTGCAAGTGTATTCCACCTCGCCTACCAGATGGCCCCCCTGCACTGAACCTGTGCCCATCTCCTGCCGAGACAAGGTGTCCCACGCTGGGGAGGGCACTCCTGTTTTTTTTTACACTTAATCCTCCACAAAGCAGAGTTGGGAAGTCCGCCTTTCCAGCTTGTTTGTCAGTAGAGCCTTTTCCCCCTCCCACAGAGTACACAGTTCCGTACACCACCTCCCACAGCAATAAAAAAGAAAGGCTTCAGCATTTCTCGACAATCACATTAACTCTGATGAATTGTCTGGCAGTGGCACCTGCTGCTAAGGATACAGATGTACAAGATGAACTAATAGGCATTTCTCCATAAAGCAGATGATATCACTGCAGATATGTCACTGTACAAATATGTACTTTTCCTCTCATCTGACCAATGATTTTTGCTTTGGCATAGGCATCAATAAAATAGCTTTGGGGGGCAAAGAACTCAAAATAAACTTTGCAGAAATCCTAATAACGAAACAGAGAATATAAGGAAGGATTCCCTTATGTCGCACTGAGAGAAGCTGTTCTTCATTTGGAGGGAAAATTTACTGCATTTAAAACATCATTAAATACAGCTCCAGGAAATGAGAAAACAAACAACCTGACATGTATTTTGCAATAATCATTTGAGTATTATTACAACTGAGTTGTGCTCTGTGGCTATCAACTCTTTCAAATGGAAACACATACACATTCATATTATTAGTTCGATATCAGGAAGGCAAATTCTTCTGCAGGGAAATTCCATTTCAGCAAAGCAGATCAAAAGTTCAGAAGGAATTAGTCTGCACCACGTACAACATCCTGCAGAAAAATCTCCTGTTCCAGTTGGGACTGCAGAAATAACTACAGAATAGCCACTAGAATATTCATTATAAGGTATATGCAACACCCAATATATATTGCAAACCCAGAGGGCATATTTGTCACAAGTACTGTCAAAGGAGCATAAAAATGCTTTATTTTTTTTTATTTATTTTGTATTTTTATTTTATTAACCTTTAGGGTGAAATTTTTTTTAAGGTGAGTGCATGACAGCAACATAGAAGGTCAGTTATTCACTCCCTCATCTGACTGCTTTGGCTCTTCAGAACAGAAAAAGCAACTGCAAAGCTGCTATCAAAACAAGACGGGGATTTTCCAGCATCAGGCACATTCTGTCACAGACAGCATCATTCTGATTTAGACGGTCCAACATGGATATAGGGGCCTCTAAGGGCAGGGGTGGGCACAGAGAGCCAGGCCGGCTGCAGGAGGGTAGGCTGTTCAGGTGTGCTGAGTCAAATAGTCTTTGTTGAGATCCCATTACAGGCACTAATTCAGAAATCATTAATTTAAATTAGGTCGCAGGCTGCTGTAAGTTCTGCAAAGGATAAAAATTCCTCCCGTGCAGCACCAGTTCTGGCTATGGTTACACCACCCGCTCACAGCCAGCGGCCCCCCTGGCCGAGAGCTCCGCAGGGTGTGCGCGAGGACTCGACTTCCATACGGCTCATTAGAACACTCGGGCTTACGTCACATAGGACTTCACATTTGTTTCTAAAAGATGAAAGAAATCAACCACTCAGTGAGGGGCTTTCTAAGCTATGCAGTACTGGCCAAAATCCAGACTAGCTGGGTCAGTGCTTTGACCTGCTGCAGTAAGTTTTGGACATCCCTCGAAGTACAGCCCCTTTTGAAAGTGTTGCTGCTTTTTAATTCAAGAGATCTATAAAATGAGTTGGAGATTATCTGCAGTGAAATCTGCTGAAGAAATGTTGAAGTGATGCTTTCTTTTTTCAATTTTAATTTGAGGAACCTTTTTCCAGGACCTGTTGACTATGGGATGCTTTTGCTTTGTCTTAGAAGGTTTGATGCCAGAAAAACAGAGCTGAGGATCTTGAGTCAACACCTAGAAAGGCATTAACAAAGTTTTGAGGAGAATTTCACAAGTACAGATTTTTTCAGCTTCGAACAATGAATTCCAACCATTTTCCTAGGCCAAGTACAACTGCCCCACAGTGCTGCCAACCCTCAAAGGACTCTTGCCTCTTATAGCTCTGTCCCAGGCTTGTAAAGGTATTTTTAGCTTCTTAATGAAAGAGCTAGGTACCACAATACCTTTCCTGTCGCGATGGAGGGAGGACAGGGACACTCAATATGAGTGATCAGCAAGCTTCAACTTTATTCAAATAACTCATTCCTTTTATACAATCA
>JAVJGJ010000002.1:34685801-34730112 GCA_035590215.1 Microhierax caerulescens | reverse complement strand
TCATTGGTTAAGCGTTAAGGGTTAACATTTACATACTCCTCCCCTTTGTGGTTTCATGCAACCTGCCAAGGTCAAAAAAAACTTTAAGTTTTCCCCTAGTCAGCATGCTTTGTCCTCCCACTAAAGCCTACTGCAGCCTACTCTGGCTAACTAACAAGAGGGCTGCTTGTACAATTCTTCCAGGGACCTGTGTCCCTGTTCTTCCAACCATTCCTCAACACTTTCCAAATCTAAACACCAGTCTTTTTTGCTCACTGATCAAGGCATTGTGCTCTAGAACTAGAAGACACTCTTCCACATCAGTGTGTGCCCTATTGGGTACAAGATGGCTTGTATATTGTTAGTGTAAGGACTTCTCATGCGGACACCATTCTACCCGATTTCCATTTTGTTATCAAACTGCACGCTGTCTGTAAGGAATATTCCCTCTAGCAACGTGCTCCGGCAGACTGACCCATCAGTCCCTACTCTGTAACAAGATGAACATGACCAGAGGTGCTTTACTCTTCTCCTGGCCTTGTGTTTTATACCAGGCAGCCTCTGCCACTCTACTCAATCCTCTTCTGTCAGCACTGTGAATTGTTTGCCCCCCCAGGTAAAATTCATAGCTTACTCTTGTCAACACAGTGGTTTTAGAGTTGGCAGAGGAAAGCTTACAGGCAGAAAGGCACCAAGAGTCTGCTGCTTGCATGCCATCTCCTGGCATATCAATCCCTCATTGTCATGGCCTCACAACACACAATCATAACAGAATGGCAGCATGTCAGCTACAGAAATTATTTTAGGATCATTCATAATATCATCCTGCTAAAGACAGGGCAATTTTTTGAGAGAAAAAAATTGATCCATAGTATTTATGCAGTTTTTGTCTGACCTGGCTCACATACCTCTTGGCTATTTGCAATTCCTCCTATAAACCATGCCAAGCTTTGTACTCAGAAATGTCTCTCATGATGGGGCTTCCTAAGTTATCCTTAACAGCAAAGACTTGATACTTCATAGCACAGTTCTGGCTGGAAATAATCTGGGAAACACATGCCCTGAAATTCCCAGCAAAGATATGAGAGGGCCCAATGCCTGGGACTGAATTTGCTGCCTCTTCCCACTCCCCCCCAGCTGTTCCGCTGCACTCCTTGGGCTGAAGCGGGAGTGCTGACAGAACGCTCCTCAGATGGGAACAGAAGTCATCCCTGTCAGGGCTCTGCTCAGATCCTGACAGGCAAAAGGCTATTTTAAATGTGCTGATTATCAGGCATGTGGATGCCTCCGCAGGCTGTGCACTGCAGACCGGAGAAAGAGAAAACTCTCCTTCAATAAATTTTGGACGCAGCTTTCCCTTCAGACTCTGACAGACACCGCTAGCCAGTGCCAAGGGTATAAGAACAGGGCACGAACATAGCCATAGCCTCCCTGCTACACCATCCCAGCCTCCAGCAACATGTGTCTCGGGAAATTCCTGAGCTGGAACTGGTATATTTATGTTTAAATGCTTTTGACAGATCTGCTAGCGTAACATTGTCTAATCGCTTCTGGCACCCAGCACATCTAAGAGCAGTACATTCCTCAGGTTAACGACAAACGGTGAGAAAAAGTCCTTCCCCTGTTTTGCATTTACCACCTGACAATTCTGTTGTCCTACAAGCTCTGGTACCACAAGAAACTGAGAGTGACCAATCGTTCCCGACGCGGGGCTCCACACTGTTCACGATGGCCAGAGGTTACAGAGCCCCCCCGAGCCCCTCCCTTGGCCCAGCTCCGGTTCCCCACAGCAGCATCAGCCCCCGCTGCAGCAACAGGGTCTCAGGGAGACGCTGAGCACATCGGCGGTGGCTGCTGCAGAGGATTAAGGGTGTTAGTCTCCAACACAAAGCATATAATCATGCAGAATTGCAGAATCATAGAAGCGGGAGAGACTTGGAAAGACCGCAGGGATGGCAGCAGAACAGGTCGCATCCACGTCACCCCAGACAGACATTTACTTCACGTTAACAAACCTGAATCTTCTGTCCTGTGACTGAAGCCTGTCGCTTCTTACCCTCTGCCTACAAAGAGGGGCCCTTTCCTTCCTCTTTCCAGCAGCCATTTACAAGTTTGCAAAATGCTGTTAAATATCCTTATCAGTCTCTTCTTTACCAAACAACTCCAGCTGATGCAAGATTCCCTTTAGATTTTGTTTTTGCCTTGATCATTCTCACTGCACTTATATCAAATTGTCCAGTTGATCCACATTTTTCAACTGCAGCTCCCAAAACCTGAACTATATCCCAGCTGAGACCGGAACAAGTGTCCAAGGGATGGATCATTTCACAGGTCTCACAAGCGATACATTCTGGTTCTGCATTGCAAGATGACTTTGCCTCTTGAAGAAACGCAGCATTCCTGACTTAAATTCACTTGGTGAACCACAATAACCCTCAGATCTTCTCTTATAGGGCTACTGGTACTTAGGCAATTGATTATTTCTGAAGTGAAATATACTGCGTTTATCCATTTTTTGGAGGCTGTCTCTCCAATTTCTCAACATCATTTTGGCTTCTCTAGTTTCCACCCCCTCAGAAAATCAGATCGGGACTGAACACTAATTGTAACAAAGTACATGGGGATGCAAAAAAAAGGATGCAAAAACTTTCAAATTCTAGAAGAGTATTTTTTAAATTGAGCTATGAATCAGAGTCTGAACTACCTTCAAAATAGTTCCCTCTGAGTATCACAGGTGCAGCTCATCTCTAATGAGGTTTCACAGGATAATTAAATCCGGACAGCTTGGGCAAACATCCAAATCTTCAGTTATCCACCTTAGCTGACAACTCTGGCAGATAGTTGGAAGTGTTATAATTCCTAGCACAAAGGGTGCATAATATCTGGGACCACTGACTGAATATCTGAGATACTTCTCATTGCTTTCTCCACAGCAGGCGAAAATGGCATTAGATAAAGTGCTGCTGTTAGAAGGGACTTTTTCATGGTCTTGTTATTTTAGGCAGCTCTGCTGTTGGTACAATTACACCAACAGTTTTTGCAATGTCACTTCTTTAAAATACCCCTTCAAGTATTTTTGTGCAGTGCTGGTGACTAACCAAATGCCTTGCAACATACTTCTAACTCTTACTGAACCTCCCAAAAGGGGAACATACAGCGAGGCCAGCACGCAGAACACTGGTAGGCAGGCTTACAGCACGTGTTCTTGTCCTCGGACTTTGTACGACTCTTGGAATATCCTTTAAACTATCCGCAGTTCATATTCATCCACTGTAAAATGGCATTTGTGAGAAGGACACAAAACTCCTGTCTCAGAAGTTGGATGAGCCTCCCAGGAGTGGTGCATTGGTAGTTAATTTGGCAGCTCTGAAGGAGTAAAGCACTTATATTCATGATAAATAGATTTTATTCCCATAACAGGTCTGTTGTAAATTCATCCTCATTATACAGATTGGGAACCTAAAAGCAAGAAAATTAGGTAACTCAATTCCATCAGCAAGGCTGAAAGAGAAACCAGCTCCTGCACCAAGGCCTGTGCCTTACATGCTAAAGGTGTCTCAAGTAAAATAAAACAATATAGATGTAAAATTTCCTGATGTTTGCTAATCATCCTATAACTATATCTAACACCTAACACTTAGCTTATGGCATGGAACTACTTTGAATTCTACAGTTTTACTCCTTGTCTTAAAGCAATAGGCTTCCCACGTTACAAAGTTGGTTTCCCATGTGAGATTTCCCAAATTCACTTCGTTGATCTGTTACAGATCAGCCTCACAACGCGGGAGCTGCATGAGACAACAGTATCCTCTATTCTGCACATCAGCAATGTTCAGGGAAGGAGGCTGTGCCAGTAACATTAGAAGAGAAAAAAAATGAGGCACAAACAGCTTGGGCAGTCGGTTTGCTAAAGCAAGATCACCAGTACACAGCATCATGCTAAGCTACTGAGCTCTTCTACCAAAGCCCATCCAGCAGGACCTGGGGACAGCACAGCTGTAGGTGCCCGGGTTATGTGCAAAAGTGCCAGCAAAGCGAAAGGCAGGTGCCCGCAGCTGTGCCAGGCACGCAGCGGTAGAGCAGAGCATCAGCACAAGCAGCTACGCTGAGAGGGTCAGACGAGCATGCACGGCTGCATCCCAGGGCCTAGAAAGAAAACAGATGAATGCACTTGAACGCTGTGCCTGTCTGCGAGGTTCCCCTGTGTGGATTTTTATCGTTTTGCCCTGGGCACTGATGGACCAGACAATCCGCACACGCGGCTGGCGTGGGTACTTCCAGCAACACGAAATCCAGCAGCTCACTCTGCGAGGAGAATCATGCAGTTATTCAACTCACAGGACGTGCCAAAACCAGGAACATCAAGTTCTCGAGGTCTTACTAGCTATGGCCTGGAGGATACATATTTAAAATGTCTTAAGGACCAAAAAAACAACGAAACAAACAAAGAAAAAGAAACAAAAAGGGTTTTGTTTGCTGCTTTCAAAGGTAATGTTGGTCACAAAAACTTTAGCAGCATCCTAGCAACACTTTCAATGAAAAGTCCTGACTCAAAGGTCAAAATTCACTCTTTCACGAAATTCTGCCATGTTTTAAACCACTGAGAATAATCACCTGAACTCTGTCAAAACAGGGTTTAAACCTGCATAGATCTCACACAGCAACTCTGACAGGGTTCAAAACTTTAGAGAGATCTTTCATTTAAACATCCATGTTTTAGGTAATATTTTTTAAAAGCACGATTGCAGGAAGGCTTCAAAAGTCTCCTAACTATTTATGTCTCTAAATTCCTAGGAATTTCCAGGCTAGAAAATTTCTGGAAAAAAACCTGCCATGCAAAAATCAAGGGCAAACACTGGCACAACAGAATGTTCAGGTGGGAAAGAGCAGCGTGCCCTTCCGATCACAACCATCACCCCAGGTCTCTGGAAGCTGATAAGGTGTGAAGCTACAAGTCTGTGTGAAGCTGAATTCGCACAGAACAGACACTTTTTAAAAGTCATCTTTGGTTTGGTGGGAAATTTTGCACGGCTCAGTAGATTTTTAATTATTCACACTCAAGTAAGTACACTCCTACTGGAAATCAAAATATTAATGTACGATACCTTGCTGAGAGTGTACAAGCAACACAGGTCCCTCCCAGAGTATCAGCGGTGCTGGGCTCAGGCTCATCTTGGAGAGCTGCTCCCCTCCCACGTCTGTCTGCAGAGCTCTCACAGTTGGTCCTGCACAGACTGAGAGCTGAGCCCTGATTCATGATTTCAGGCTCCAGCCATGGAATGCAGCCATTGAAAACCCAGAACTATTTTTACCCCTGAGCAGCCGCAGCATTGCTGCTCCATAAAGACTTCTAAAGCTAATGCCTTACCCTAAACACCCCCCCCTGCACCTAACCAGCTGAGATGCATGGTTCCCTGGCATTTAGTGTGGTTTTTAAACTGTGCAGTTGCTATCAACAGGACAAAGCAGCTCAGCCCCTGGCATTATTGTGAGCCCTCAGAAGTCAGACATTTGATCCCAGTTGTCAAAATTAGAAATTCCTCAGAAATGCTTTGCTCCAGGAGATAAGATTAGCTCAGAGCAGTAACTGTCTATATGGTTTGTCGTGTACACCAACCCCAGCCTGCATTTAACAAATATATAGTAACATCTCCAGCTAACTGACAGACTGCAGACACAAATAAAAATCACTACATGTCGAACAAAATTACTACACGTTTGAAGAAAAAACACAAGGCCACAGCAACCCCAAAACAGACAACAATGGGGTTTTTTATTGAGAACACCCAGAAATATGGAATTATATAATATATAAATATAAATAATCAGCGGCAAATCAGAGCTAGACACCTGAACTAACTTCTCTAGATTGTGCAGAGGACACTGGCCTTGAAATTCTTACAGTTATGCTGTCTTGAACCTAGAGAATTCTACAAGTGGACTTCAGAAGAAAAAAAAAAAGAAAAAAAAAAAAAAAGCTGCCTAGCTGTATTGTGGAGGAAAAAATAAGAATAAAAAGAACTAATCAATTTTTGCATAATCAACTATAACCAACAGAATATGCAAGAGCTTTGGCAGAGAACAATCCACAAGCAAGCGTATAGGTGGACATTCGTTAGTGGCCCAAAAAGCAAAAAACCAAGAGTCACGGACTTAACTTGCTCATACGTTGCTTTAGACAATAAAAAATAACTGCTGGCATTTCTCAGAAAGATGTGATTAAAACACCAGAGGCCCGACACACAACTGACAGAACTACCAGCCACCACCACTCATTACTTCTTAAGCTGGGGAAGCATGTGGAGGCTTCAATAAGAATTAACATGTCGACAGTATCACATCTGGTATCGAAAATGGTCCTTGCTGTCTAGAGTTTTCAGGATGATGACAGAAACAGCGTGCAAAGGGTGAGATTGCCGAGTTTGTAGGAAGACACTATCGCCGTTAAGCGGCAGATGTCATAACGTCTTCGGAGCCTCCTGCTGAGTTTCGGGGGCAGCAACCCCTATAACGTCCATTCAAAGAGCAGCTGCAACGGAACCAACAGTACACACGTATACCTAGAGTGACCTTAATGCTACGTGTAACTTAAAGAGAAATTCTTGACCAGATATACACAAAGCTGTGGCAATTGGCATACTGGAGATACTCCATTTATGAAAAAGGAATGGAATAATTATAGGAATATTTCTCAGATCGTTCACAGCTGAGTACCTCTAGCATCACGCAGATCGATTCTTCAGCTCGGAAGGATTTGGCCCTTTTAAGCAAGACCTTATGCCGGGAATCTGTCCTTCGCCCTTTCATACCCACAAAGGCTCTACCAAGGAAGTGTAAGGGGAGCGTGAGGAAAACAGCAACGAAGGGGTCCCCTCGGGGAATAAAAACGCTACAATTAGAGTGAGTAGAAGAACATGAAACATACCTTAAGTGGGCTAGATATGACATCCATGACCTAAAGCTCAGAAAAGGTGTTAAGCAAATAAAGGAGCAATACAAACTTGTAATGTCCGGAAGGCTGAAGCACTTTAGCTTAGTGCTGTGGGAAATAAAGCAGAAGAAATGCTGTTGCTGTGAAATCGTGTCTCTGTGAGAGATTATTCTCAGTGAACAGCCTTCTGCTATTTCTGCAATGAGCTGACTCTCCAGAAGTCCCTTTCATCTGCAGGGAGTCACCAGAAACCCCAACAGCCAAGAGAGAAGCCGTCTAGCCAACAAAACCCCTATCCAACTAGTTTCACAATTTCTATCACTTTTCGCCTAAGAATTAGGAATATTTCCTACCTGCTAAATTATTAACAGTTCAAGAACAGACAGTGCCTCAAATCATTGGCTCTCACAAATCAGCAAGTGTAAGAGACCGGTATAAAACCCATTCCTTTCCAGCAGAATATTTAAAGTTCTCCTTGCATACTACCAAAAAGAATTCAAAGGGGGGGAAAAAAAACCCTGCACTAATACAAACCTGAGGCTGCCTGATAATACCTTCTGCTTTTAATACCTGATTCAGCAAGCTTCAAACTTTTTGAAAACCAGAACGTGAAGAGCTAAGATAACCTCCATGAATTTTTAACCAGGCTCCCTTGGAGACTGCCAACACCGGGTAGGAATTTATTCACCATTCTCCCAGCTGAACCCACCGCTTCATATAGCGATATTGAGGGATGGTCAGAGGAGTGTCTAAAACTGGGAGTAGCAATATCAGGCCATCTGTGAGGGCCTCAGCATTTACTGACTTGTTTCTAAATCAGGAGTTTAAAATATTTATTGACACACTTGCTTTAAAAGCCAATCTTTTCCCCTCTGTCCTGGATTTTATACCATATGGCAACCACTTGGGATCAATGGTCAAAAAACACAACAACAACAACAAAAAACCCTACAGAAAGCACAAAAACAGGTTTTAGGTATCAAAAGAAGAAATCACAGTAAGTAATGTAGCAGTCACGACTACAACTACCAAAAAGGCTTTAATATATAAGAAAGGAGGAAGGAGAGGAAACAAATGAAAAAAGCAGCAACTTAGGGTGTCAAATTCCAAGTTTTACAGTTTTTGTTCTCCCAGAAAATCTGCACTCACTCATCTCACTTTTGCAAATTAGCACCACGCGAGCGTCTTTAAAGACACTTTCAGGCATAATGAAGAAATCCCAAATCACTTTTCCGTAAAGATCTTATATACTTACAGGAGAAAAGCTATAATGAAACTATCGACCATTGGTATTAAACGGTCCATGCAACTGAAGGCCAATGGAAAAAAAAAATCTGAAATCGATTCATCAATTTTATGGTTTTAATTCTCAGCGAGACTGAAATTATTATCAATAGCCGTTACAATGCAGAAACTCCAGCGCATCTCCAGGTCTTTCTGTTACTCTTTAGGAACTACAGCTAGGCTGTGGATCCTGCCAGTGACCTGCCACCTGGTCCAATTGCTGCCGCTTTCCAGCACCACTCCGAGAGGATGGCACAGGAAGGGGGGGAAAGGAAAAGATTCCTAAAAAGAAGCTTAGACCCCAAGCCAACTGCCTCATAAACCTCCTGCACTTGCATGCAGACAGAAACCAAACATGGAAAGATGCCCACAAACATGCATTTCTTTCTTCTTCAGCAGCCTCAAGCGCTAGTAATCGTAAGTAGTTATCCCTGTCCATCCAAAATGCAGGTGCAAGAGAGAGACAAACACCTGTGCAGCTACCAAGAGCCAGCTTTGCGATCACAGAGCAGGACAGCTGCTAACTGCAGGCTTCATTTTTGTTCGTGTCATTTTGTTCATGTTCAGCGCCACAAGAAGTTTTACCCACCTCACGGGGAGGGGGGGAGGTATTTACAGAATTAACCCCGCTCAGGAGGCAGAGGCCAAGTATTCACCTGCACCGATGCAAATCCAGATTGCAAACAAGGAAAAGCTCAAGCTGTGGCATGTGCACTTACTCCTGTTTCAAAGAGGAGAACTGGAAGCAGTACCTCTCAGCCTCTGCTTAGGGCTCGCACTGATGCGGCCACATTGCTCAGTGGCTTCTAAATACTGTTGGGATAGTCATGGATTTTTTTTGTCTTTTTTTTTTTCTATATGTCTTTTTTACCATTTCAGAGCATTTGCTCTGAGCTACTGTTGAAAAAGGATACTGTGCTCATGTTGCTCTGACTCAGAATTGCCTGCCTCCATGAACTCAGACCTTGCAGCACAGCTATTTAATGTATACATTCTCTCATTGTTTTGGCAAATATTACAGACACTCATTTTTGTGTACAAAAGAATTGTCCATCAATGAAATTCAAGGGCATGCATGTGGTACTCTGGCATATGTTAGCAGGAAAGTTTCATTCTAATTGCAACAGAAACACCAAATTCCCTGCAACAATAAAACATTAAATCAGCAGTTGAAAATACCAACGTTTTAAATTCGGTATGAATCCCACCTCCCAAGTGTTTACCTTTAATTTTGGCTTTTTTATGGTTATATGTTACTTCTTAGATAATGCAAATCTGAGGTTTCTTTCAGAAATTCTTGTAGATACCCTCTCTAGATTCTTTCTGAGGTCACAGCTTGGCTTTTCCCTCTTCATTTCTTCCCTTATACACTCTCTTTATTTCACTTTCCTACACTAAGAGCTAAAATGTCAGCAACCTCTGTAAAAATATATAGACAAATAAGGAATGTCATAGCAGCTATTGAAAAAAAAAAATAATGTCCTGTGTTCCTAAATTCATGTAACTGCTCCTAGTCTGGTTCCTTAGAACACAAACTGGGAGGACCAAATATAATCAGAACAAGACCATAACATAAATGTTCAGCATTTTAACTTTTCTAATTGGAATCACGCATGCAACATTCAACAGAAAACAAATTAAAAAAATAGTCTTTCCCCAGGTTATTCAATTTTGAACAGTGTATGTAAAAACTGCTATTTAGCTTCTATGCTTGTAGCAGGTGCCTTCCTTACCATAAAGTCTCCTTTTATAAGTAGCAGTAGCTTTGCTAAACCATTTTTCAGCACTTCCAGGCTTTCCAGAGAGGAAGACTAGGAAAGCAATACTTTTTTTTTTGTATTTGTGAGAATCAGACATTGAATCAGCGTAACATCTCCATACTTAACTGTTCCCCAGGTAAATCCTGTGGAATATTTCATATTTACCCAGGGCTACCACGCATCTGGGAGCCCTAACCATATCCAGCATGTGCAGTAAATACAGTAGCACACTTTTAGCCCAGTATTTTTCAGAGCAGGCCAGAAGACTGAGGTCAGCTCTTACTGTGTTAGCTTAAAGCTGCCCCTTTTTTTGTGGGTTATCAGCTATGCTTCTAAAACAGGTCAGCTAACACCCTCAGGTCTGACCAAAGGGTACCAGAACGGTAGCTGGGGCAAGATGCTCTTATCTGTGAAAGCTAAATCGTTTATGTAGAGCGTAGACATAGGGATCAATAACTGAAGCAGTGATCAAAGGAGACAGCTGAGCCTTGATTAATCCTAGCGGGGCATCTTTTATCTGATGGATCAAATCTGGAAAAGGCATCTCCCCAAGGGCACAGGTTGGATTCCACCAGTTTCTCAGCAGCACACAAAGTGACACTTGCTACCCGAGAAAGAAATCTCAGACACATTCAGCAGGAAGCTGCAAAAGTCTGATCACCTGGAGGTGGGATTCAAGACAGGTTCAACAGCAGCCAGTTCAGGTTATCAGATGGGCAGCTGCTACCTGAAGACACCAGGTCCCTGGAAAAGGGCAGCTAGTGGGAGAGGGCATGACATCCAGGGCATGACAGCCTTACCTAGACACACTCTGTAGCTACCAGCAAAATAACAGCTTAAAAGCTATTTATTTTGACATATATGTCTGCACATGCTCTTGTCTTCCAGGTGTTTACTACCTGCATCAAAGTGTGCTTAGGAGACAATGGCTGAAAGTGCTCATATCACAGTTACTGTCCACCAATTTCTTTTTCCCCCTAAAGTTTACTGGTTCTCAGAATTTGTCTGTTTTCTCTAGGTATATCAGCTGATTTACTAAAGCATAACACCTCTCCCTGTAAATCTTCCCGCACAGATGTCTTTAGACTGCCCAAGCTACCAAAACACAATTACTAAGGTGTTAGTAGTAAACACTATTACTAACATAGGCATTCCAAAGGCATTACGTACCTATCTTACTTACAAGCTTTGCAAAAGCCATTAACAGGCAATAAAGCACACATCCAATTTCTTTAGCTTGTACACTCATACACCTTCTCTGAAAAAATACCTAATTTTCACAGGAGTGCAGAAAATACTTTATTACAGCTATTGTTATTATTTCTTCATAAAAGTAATCTACACAGAAAGCTATGGATTCAGAAAGGCACTTCAGCACATACTTAACTGAGCCACTGAATAGCCCCATCTCCTACACAGCCCTGCAAAACAAGAGGCGAGAATCAGGGGGCTCTATTGCTTTCTGATGAGGCTAGCAAGGCAGAGCTGCGGTTTTCCCTCAACTGAGCCACCCAAAGATAAAAAGCAGGCTATTTCCTAGTACGCTAACTGCAAATGGGAATGCTCCTCAAGACCAAATTGCTCTCTTTAGTATGAGATAAACAAGCAACCTATATCGACTATTAGCCGTCCACCATTTCTGGGGTGTCCTGCATACTCAGCAACATGCCCCCTACAGTTACAAAGACCATAATGCCACCTTAGGTTCTGTGCAGCTCTTGGCCTCTGGAGAAATTAATTATTATTCTCCTTTTAATTCAGAATACACAAAAAAGAGAAGAAAGTAATATTCCTGCGGGCCAGCAGAACTTCCAAACATGCATATTTCTCCCTCACTTACAAAACCCATTAGGGATCAGTGAAAATACGCCAAGGAACGTTCAGCCCCTGTTCTGGAGAAATAAAAAACAGAATCGACAATTAATGAGAGCTGGAGTCATCCAATGTTAAAGTTTTGGCTACTGAGCCAAGTTTCTGCTACAGGCTGAAATCAGACATACAGAAGCGAACGCGCTTTCCCACTGTGTGGATCATAAGTGAACAGCATTAGTCATTTTGCCATTTGGAATAAAATACTTCATGCATTTTCTCAGCTACTGTTGTTCTATCATTATCACAGAGGCTGGTATTTAAATTTTCCCTGAGTTCCTTGGCATCGAACAAAGATCTGTCAAACGTAACTTCTGGCCCTGCTTCACAGTTCAGCATTAACCCATGCATGCCTGATTCCATGTAAATACTAGTTTTTCCTCAAAGTAGTAGTTTGCATCATAGTAGATGCATCATTGGGCTCCGTCTTCAAGCACCGCGGATTGGCACAGCTCCAGCCACTTCCACGGAATGCCATGGATTTATCCCTGCTGAGGAGTCAGCCTGTCTATTTAAAGGTGGTGTCATCACACCAGCAACCAAACTCAGCAATCCACAGCCCTACACTGCATCAGGTGCTTCTTGAGAGAGTTAGACGCATATAAAGATGACAACAAATGAGCATGGGAGTAACATCAAAGTGGTAAGTAAAGAATGTGAGTGGATTTCATAAACATGGACTACCTTTTCCTCTGGCACAGATAAAGACTCACTGTCAAGATTTTCCATTAAACCTTTAGAATACTAAGATTTGAATGTGCTGGAAATAACCCAATGCAATGCATTGGAAAATTGTTAAGCCATAATCATTTTAGCTAAGAACATCGTATTTGTGACAGCTCCACCATTTTCATTACAACTTTGGCAAACATGGAAAGCTTTTTACTCCCCATTTAACAGCTATTTTTGTCAAGGCTAGCATCGTTATTAATAAAACAGTATTAGAGGCTCTGGCTGCATTTTAATCAGAACCAGTCTCTCCTTCTCCATCTTAGGCAGAAGTGTCATGACCTACCAGTTTGGCCGGCTGCTGCTGCTGCGAGCGGGCAGAGGGCACCCATCTGCATCCAGAAAAGCAGCACAAGAAAACGGCAATTCTAGTTGTGGCATTCAATTCGCAGATTTTTCTCTCAAGACAACAGAGTATCTAACCAGGTAAATGAATCTGGGAAAACCAAAAGGCAGAAAATATAACAAACCCTGACTAATGTGACATATCTGCTGCAAAAAAGACCAGGCATTGCAGTGGAGCTCAAGGTGATGCTGGAGCCCCTGTTGCTGTCTGACTGTAATTTCTTTCCTACAGCTGCCATTTGAACAGCATCTCTCAACGCAGAGATGCAGCTGACAAGCAAGCCACGTAGTTTTAAGGTTTCTAGAGTCTGAGCTTTGTTAATCACAGTAAAAAAATTAGTGTCAAGGTTGGCACCTCCAGTATCCCTGCTGGGGACCCTTAAATGACAACATATGACTTTAGATGTATGCAGCACACAAAAGGATACTCGGCACAGTAAACAAAACTCAAAATTAAATATTGTAAAAGGAAAGAGGAAAGCTAGCTGCAACAGCGGTTGTTGATCTCTGCATAGATAAAAGTTATCGGTGACATTCATGTTTAAGGCATCCAATGAGTCATCTTTGCTTCAATTTGCCTCTGTTTATTCCCTTGTTCCCCTTCCCACATTCTTCAGAGGCTCCTAGTAGCAACTTCCTAAGAATATATCCATAGCTGATGTGCATACATCTCTTTAGCCTAACACACACATAATGCAATACCACAAAACCTAATAATACAACCAGTTTTAAGATGCCTACCTAGCAAAGAACCTCTGCAACACAGTATTAAGCCTCAAAATATGCTCTTCATTCTATAGTCAGAGACATTAGCAGGCATATGACCATGGTGATTCCACTACATTCTCAAAATTGGCAATTGGCAACAGCTGATCCATACTACTTTTTTCCTTCTTTTTTTTTTTTTGTTTTTTTGTTTTGTTTTCAAACTACAATTTGTAGACATCCAAGCCTTCCCCAGAAACTAATCTGAAATATTTACAAATACCTAGTTAACACAGGCATGCTTTGGTCTGAAGACTTCATGTAACCTGCAGCTCTCACTATATGGGAAGCATCAATTTTCAGATGCTGGGCTGTGCCTTTGTAAATGTTTTCAAGGAGATGCCCTTCTGTCATCCTGGCTTTCCACAGGAGAGAGGGTTCTGGTAATTATGTACTATCCCAAGCAATTAACAACGTGGAAAAGAAAATATCAAAATCCAGACAGAGCTGGAAAGGCATACATTGTCAAAGGGAAGCGAAAATATTCACCTCTACTCCTGCTGTATACTTATGCCTTGCAACACAATCTATGCAAGCCACTGTAAAAGGACAGAGGGGAAATAAAATGAACTTTAAGACACCAAAAATAGACAATATGCCACATAAGAAAATTTCAGACAGGTCTGAATACATGGTTCAGTTTTGTTCACCTGAATATCTACACTGATCTGAAAAGTACTGAAAAGTTACGGCCACTTAGACCCAGTCCCCAGTTTGAATGTGAGTATCAAATACTGCATTTCCAGCTCCATTAAAGAATAACTGCAGTGATGTCCTTTGACATTTCCTACAGCTGGGAAAAGCTATAGCTGGTGGAAAAGGACCTCAGGGTGGCCTCCAGAAGCCAGCGCACCTTCCTGCTGAGTTGGTCCAGGTTAAGCACAATTTGGCTAATAGATTCCCAGCACCAGCCTACTGCTATCTCATGTCCACCTCTGAACAGGGAGCACAAATGTTCCCTAACTCCCCATGGCACACAGGCTTCTTGCTCCACCAACATCACAGCAGCAGGGGCCACCCAGCAGGAAAACATGAAGAATCAGCTTTCTCAGGAGACCAGCTTCCTTATTCCCACAAACATTAAAGGTCGCTGAAGAAAATGGTCAGAGTTCTGCAGGAAATACAGCCTGGTATGTAATTAGCAAAGCGAGAGAAAGCATTCAAAGCCAAATGTATTCAAATCAGCTCAGCAACCTCCAACAACGTTGCAGCAAGAGGTTGCAGTGCAAGGCCTGGCCTTTTCAGCTTATATGAGGTTTCCAACATTTCTAGAAGTGCAAATTTCTCTTGACAGTCATAAATTCACTTAAAGAGTGATGACAATTAAAGAAACATCATCTGTCACACTGCTGAGTTTTATTTTATTTGATAATGCGTTGATATATATATACACACAAGAATGAAAAGCATATTTTGACATTTAAAGCCATCCTAGCTTGTCTGTGCCACACAGCCCAAGCTGTCAGGAGAAATGTGGGAGTGCTGCAAAGTTTTTAGATAACAACAACTTCTAATTAAGAGATGAAGTTGAATTTTTACCAAATTAGAGCACGCACAGCTTCTCTCACACAAACACAGAAATGAAAAACATTTGGCTAACGCTCGTTTTCATGGCCAGTCACTTCCCCAAAGCTGCAAATGTGACGGAGTGCAGGCTTTTCTTCTCCAGAACAGCAGCCCGCTTTGGGGGCTAAAGCATCAGCCTGACATTCAGATGATTACGATTCAAACCCTGGCTCCGCCACAACTGACACTTACTCTGTTTCCAATCCACTCAGTAAAGCCAGGATAATCCTATTTCTTTTTCTTACACTTTGGGAATAGGGTAGGATAGCCTGGGTACCAGAAATTATCTTGGGCAGCACATTGGAGGTTAATTTCATGATCCACAAAGAGTAAGTGACATTTTTTGAAGCTGCCTGCGCTTTTATGGACTCCTAGTGATGCCCATTCTCCTCACCTGCTAAGATGATTGTCACGAATGCATAGCTCTTATCTGAAGAATTATCAGTGTATATATTACTATCCTTACCAAACTTGTACGAAACTTCTGTAGGATGAAACTGTGGACCTTTCTTCAAAGGTATATTCTCCAAGGATACAAGATGGAGGAGGAACATGGTTCTGCAATACGGATTAGAGACCACATACTACAAGCAGCTTTCTTAAACTAGAAGCATGGCACGCGTGTCTGATGGACTATGATAAGAGGAATATTTGAAAAGCATCGAGATAATCCCATTCCTGTACAGCTGCAAGAATATCATGACTGGCGAGGGTATTTATCACTTGCCTGCCCTCCTCCCCCCACAACAGCATCTGCAGGACCCTGCATAGCTACAGACCATTCCCCTGCAACAGGCAGGAGAGAAATACTGCTAGCTGCGGTCATGACTGACTGTTCCTGCCAGCTATCATCAGCTCCAGTAGCGGCTTAGTTAGCGGGGAAGTATAAACAGTCCTTCAGGTCATCTGCTGCACGATGGAGTAAGGAGAAGGGGAAAACAACCGCAGCCATGTCCCTCCTCCGCCTCCCCCGTTTTTTCTCTCCTTTCTCAGTGGTGGATGAGACAGAAAAGTACTTGCTCCCTCCCTTTGCTCTTTCTCTCCTTTCCTTACCTCTTTTGTATCACTTACCTTGAGAACAGCTGGTCCGATAGATAAATAAGAGTAAGGTCAAAGCTGTTACAAAAAAAGATTGATTTGACCTAGAAATGTTTGGAGAAGTACTGTGTAACCAAGGTACCTGTGGGAAGTAGCAGAGAAGACCGAAGACACTCATAACAGCTCTTTCCCACAGGGACACCTACAAGGAAAACATTTCCTTTGCCCCTTTGTCTCTCCCTTCATTCTGAAAACCAGCAGTGATGCACATCTGGATACTAAAAGGGTGCACAAGTGGTACATTTCAGTCCCAAGAGAGCATCAGCACACACAATAAAAAGGAGGCATCACAACCACACCAAGTGCATAATTACTGGGGGGTTGACTTCCCTATATAAAAGAAAATGAACTTTTTCCAAAGCAATTCCCTCCAAGAAGTTATACAGACATTGGCAACTTCTGCAGCCTCACCCATAGAGGACAATTTTTGCCACAGGGGATTGTTTAGAGTGGTTTGGGATTTTTTGTGTGTGTGGGTTTTTTTGTTTGTTTAGATTTTTTTAACGGATACCATTTAGTGACACTTACACCTTACAGTGTTAGGAAAGTAGTTTGTGTTTCAAGCAACATGACAAGAGAGGTGCAGGGATTTTAAATGCATGCTTCGGTACCTACAATGCACTGACTCCTGGATTAGGTGGTTCACAAGGCTAAGGATGCTGGCAGAAACTCCCAAAAGGAATTAAGTAGCACTACAGGGAATTCATCCCTCAATTGTTCTGCTGTTTGTCTAAGGGCACTATGAGGCTGTCCTAAGTCCCTGCTCCTTCATTAACTTCCCTGTGCTGCAGCTTAGCACCTTAACGACGCACACACAAATGCAATGAACCTAAAGACCAAAAGACCCCTTCCCCTTTCTGCCGTGTTTCTGACTCTCCATTATTTTGATGTTCTAGTTGCACGGTGCAGCCCCATTTACAGTCGCAGACACAACTGGTAGGGCAGCTGTGTAGGGCAGGTTAAGTGCTTAGGTTTCTTCGCTGATACCAGTATTCATCAGCACTTTCAGGATTCAGGGTTCTCTGAGGCCACCTGGATACAGCGACACTTTTGTAAATCAGGAGCTACAATCTAACCTGAAGACAGCGATTTCATCCTGTGGAAACTGCATGGCATTTTCAGGAGAGGTGCTTTTCACCTCACAAACTCTGCAGCTGGAGTAGATAAAGCTTGGAAAAGGTCTGGACAGTGACGGCAGTGTGTCAGGAAGTCTCCTCTTGTCTCTCTTCAAGCTAGCAGAAAGCAACAAAGCTCTCTTTTTGTCAGCTTTGAGTTGTCTCATTGCAAATTAGCTCTCATGAAGAGAGAGAAGCAAGACAAAATACCCATAGAGGGATGGGGTGGATTTGTTTCTACAATGGCTTTTGTTCCATGCAGCAATATGGAAATGCAAGATAAGGGTTTCTGCTACCCAGTGGCTATGGGGTACATGGCACGCGGCGCACATGCGTAAGCCCTATTCATGCTACCAGGCGCTGAGCACGCTCCGCAAGAGCAGAACAGAGTCACTGCGTTTGCACAGTGGTGTTCATGGACAGGAAACACTTGCTATCTACTTGTCTTCCAATAACTTCAGGGACAGTCTGTTACTGCAGTCACTTGGAGAAAATAAAATGGAACAGAAACACAGGTGCTAATTAGCTGAAACCATTCACATTATGCCATCATTCAACAAGTCCCCACCCGTACCAGTATTAATGCAATGCCTCATGTGGCCCATCTGAACACAGCAAGCTGACTATATTAAGAGGTGATGAACATTTTGGTTAAATCTCTGCAAAGCATACTTTGAAAAGGACAACAGCAGCAAAATCAGTAATCTAACTTGTACCAGTGATACTGCCCAAGGGAGTACACAACTGGCTGGGAAGAACCAAGAGCACGTGTCTCCTGGCGCACAGGACAGGCATTCTCAGCTAAGGCATGAATGCATGCTTAAGATATCAGAAAGGCATGGAATAATTCCTGGGTGGTTAAAAGCTTGATGTGGTATTTGCAGCAGCTCAGCCTGTCCCATGCAATATTTGATGCATGACATCAGGAAGACTGCTCTCACCCTGCTTTAGCCCTCAGGATCTCATGTACTTGTCCATCATGCCTTCCAAATGCAAAAATAAACATCTTTTAAATGCATCCAGAGTTACACACACATTCACTCAAACAGATCACACAAAAAAGTAGTCAGATGTATACAGCCAAGTTCACATTAAATGTATGTTATAGCCATAAGGTTACATGACTAGCCCAACGCAACCATCTTGTTTACAGTTCAAGTCATTAATTTTCTTATTCAAGGGATAATTCCTAAATGATTGCATGGAAAGGGTCTCATCCTCTAAGCAGCTCTGATTACAAGGGTGATCTCTTCTTGTCCTCAGACCTCCCCTGCAATCAGCCTTCTCTCCTTCTAGCTCTTCCCTTCATGATACAAATAAACATCAAACGTGCTCTAGTCTCTCCCATCCTGAAAAACCCATGTTGAAACATAAAAGCCACTCTGAGATCACTATAATTATCTTGTATTGCTTTCAAACAAATCCAGCCTAGAAAGATCTTGTCCATGTTCTTAGTGTCAATGAGAACAACTTCTAACAATACCTTTGCAACTTCTTAGGCCCGTCAGTAACTTTGGCCATGCTCCTGCTTTTCTTTTCATGGCTTTGGAGATACCATTCCCTGAATCCTTCTCCCAGTTCTCCGAGTGCTCTGTCAGCGTGCCCTCTATGGAACTCTCCTCATGCTCCACATCTTTCCATTTTCTTCTGTAGTTCCAGTGGCCACTGTCCTTTTTGTTCCTTCTCTTTCCCTTCCATATTTCTTCTCATTTACAAACACAAATTCAGCTATCCTGATGACTAACAAGGTGACACACCTCCTGTTCAAATGAGAATCTCAGCTTCTTCATATATTTTTACATGTGTGTTTAGCAATTACCACAAACTCATCGTGGCTAAAGCAGATACCTTACTTCTCTTCCTGAGACTCTTCTGCCTATTATGTTCTTTCGTCATGCCTTGTGAACAGTAACAACATCTTCGTGTTGCACCAGCCCATAACTTGGATATCATCTTCGTCTTGGAGCTGGCTCTTGATTCTTGTATCTTGTATCTAAGCTATACCTCAGCCTGGCAGAGAGTTTCCATATAGCATCTCTAGTAGGCCATCCATAACATCCTTTCATCTGCAGAGATAAAACTCTCTTGACAAACGCAATCTTGTTCCACAGCTATTTATCCAAAATGCTGCTTTAAAGGCCGTTTTCCTAGACCATCCCTTTGGCAATGTTATTACTTTCTATGGAAGCCTCTGCACATTCCCTTCTCTCTTTCACATCAATAATAAGTTATGTATTGTTGTTAAGTTTTCCACAGTTTACCCACGAGTATCTCTCACCACTTCTTCAATATCAAAAGATCAATTTCTACCTCCGTTGTAGCCTCAGGGATTCTATCAGCTCTAGTCCAGAGTCTGAAAATGGTTTATACCCTGTGGGTGGCTTCTAGCTCCACTGAAGTCTGTGGAACGTGGGGGCCAAGATATTGTCTTTAAAATAATTTCTGAAATCAGTGAAATTATTTGTGGTATGTAAACTTAAGGTATGCGCCTCAGGCAAGGTCTGCTTCAGAAATGGTTTGCTGGTGTCATTGTGCAAGTGCAACCCATCTTGGCACAACCGAAGCAGCTAATTCTACTATAGGCACAGCCTATAGCAATGACACTGTCTTTTGTCAGTTAAATTTATATTAGTGTGTAGAATTTTTTAAAAGAAAGTCAAACAATTATTTCAGCAAAGGCATTTCTGGCAATAGAAATGCAACTGTGTTATGGCTGCTATTAGTATAGAAAAAGTTCTAATAAACAAGCAAACAAACAAATCACAAGAAAACTCACTCAATCCAAAAAATCTTTTTGACTTAATCTTGTCTAAGCTTTTTCTAAAACTGGGACATGGGTATGAAAACACCAGCAAAATTATAAAAGCTAAACAAAAGATACATGTGTGTGATCTATATACATATATGCAGATACGTAGAGATCTAAATCTAAAAAAATAGGTTTTCTTGTTAAGTATTTATTTCTACAGCTGAAGTTGAAAAATTGACAGCCCAAGAAAAAAAAAACCATATAGTTTCAGCATAGACTTCACGCTATTATAGAAACACATGTAAATCAGGACATTAAAAGATACATCTAGGATTCAAGGACTGCTTAGACATGACATCATCCTTTGGCTTCTCCTCAGACTACCTGGAAGAGTGATGATCTCACTTAAAGCTTATTGTCAGAATTACTCCTACAGACACAGCACCAGTGATGGTATATATGTAACGATGATGTAGAAGTGTCTAATTCATCAGCTAGACAGCAGCATTAGAGCTCTACAATGCCAAGGGTATGAAAAGAAGTCACAGTGGGTTTATAGTACCCTATACACTAAAAGTTTTAAATACAAAATATTGTCGTTGATGGACCAAAAATACCAAACTTAATGCTCACACTAAAAGTTTAGCTCCGAGTTGGTGAGTGGGACCACTATGCTTGGTTAGATTACATTATGCTTATTTTACAGCCCTGTATTGTTACCGATTTCATTAGAATTACGTTAGTATAAAACTTTTATAACATACTAAAAGGATGAGAATATATTTCTTTTTTCCTGACTAAACTAAGAAATCACTAGGAGACAATAAATACGGACCCTCTTGCTGTCATTTTTTCAGCTAATTTTAAAACTCAAAGCTCCTCTTTACAAGCACTTCCTCTCCCTACTAAAACCTTCAGTCTGCCCATCACCCAGTGCCGTTGTTGAACTTGCAAGAAACATTTTGCATTGTATGGCCGAGGCAGTGTGAGGGGCAGGGAAACGACAGAACGATGAAGTACCGCTCTGAAACCAAACATACTGCTGCCACGCTCTTCAAAGGAGCAGAAAGCTGAGGTTTCTGGAAGCGAGTCAATAATATAACTAAAAGTAGATCAGCATCTCCTAATGAGAACTCAGGCAACAGATGTTGCTGACAGCACATTCACAGCGTTCGATGCGCTTTAGTGAATGTGGGATACATGTGGCAAAGTGTGTGTGTGTTTCTACAGCATGGCTTTTCTGAAAGGCTTTGCAGTTAATTATTGTCCGATATTTATCTCATTCATAACACAGAAGCTCTGCTTAGCGTTAAAGTTGCTTTATTCTACTTTATAGCATTTTTTATGTTCTTGAAATACTGGCAAATACACGTTTGCGTTCACTAAATGCCTGTTTCTTTACCTACGCTAATGAAACGTTTATCTATTCATCCATTCTTCTTCCATGACTCACCATAAATATTCAAGGCTTCAACAATTACTAGTCAGTCCTTAAGTCTGACACACACAGGTGGGTACCTTACCCCACAGGAATCTAGGAAAACCACTGCACACTGCACAGAGGACAACCTTTCATTGCAGCAATTCCAAAGCTTTACAAACACCCATGAAGTTCCACTGCTCCGTATATTAACATTTTAAGACAGAAGAAAGGAGTTACAACTGACTCAAAGGAACAAGCCCTAGCTTTTGGCTTCTCAAGCAATGGATCAGACCAGCTCCTAGAAATTATTAGCTCCATTTATTCTGAAAAACCCAATGCTGCTGCACACTGGAGAATCAAGAGGGATTTGTACGGCCTTCTGGGCCATACCCATTTTTTAAGCCTCACAAAATTAAAGAACCCCATTTATTTCACTGCAATTGCTTTATGTCTGCATAAAACCCACATCGCTGAACTTCACATGGCTGTTCCTGGCTTTGTAAGTACCCGAGCAGCTGCAGACTGACACTCTTCCTCCTGAACATATGCCAAAGGCAGGAACCCCCGGGATAAATAACCCGAGGGACTAACTTGCACCTGTATATATACATCCCAGCCAGCAGAGCAATCTTATTCCTTTCCTAAATTTCACAATCGCTCTACCGTACATATCTTTTTATCGTGACTGCTGGAAGTCATCCTCTGCAACTGCCTCCTTTGCTCAATCTCTCCTGTTATGGTGGATAGCAGTAAGAGTGGTGTTCTTCACTCCCAAATCCAGCACCCTCCAAGCATATAACAGGAGGAAATATTTGAAACACGTCCCACGGGACATCACCAGAGAGCACAGCATGACTAATTACAGTGATTAAACTAATGGCAGAAGACTATCTCATTGAAACAACGGGACATTTGTCATATCCTACCCACTGGGAAAGACCTGCTTCCTATCCCTGGGCTGCTGTTTACCTGCCCTACACATCTTGTGCCCTGGCACTGCTGCCTGCAAACATCCCTGCATCTGCTTCCCCAGCAGAGGACCAGAAGAAGTCCAGCAAGGCCACGGTGCTGTGACAGGCTGTTGAGTAGGTCACAATTGTCAGGTATGTCATACACAGTAAGGTGTGGAACCAGCATCTCCTCTGAAACCCCACGGAAGACCCACTGAAGCCCCAGCAGGACACAGTACAATGCTGGCAAACAGAATTAAGCACATTTGCCTCCTCTGCATTCCCTATATGTAGCTATCTGCCTGCCACGTCCTGGGGGCCATGCTGCTTGCAAATGTTTCTTCTCCAGCCAGTTCAACTTCTCCTAATTCTGCTTGAGCTCAACCTTACAAAAATCCTCACCTCTTAAATACAAAGGCTTCCCAAAACATCCACTCCCCCTCCATTCTCTTTCCTTCTTTTTCACCACCTTGCTCCCACCCTGATTTCTTCCTTTACTCTGCCTGGATCTCTTTCTGACTTATCCCAGTTGCTCAACATGTCATGGACGTTCTCATACTCACCTACTCCTTTGGGGTCAGGCAATGGCCAAACTAAGTATCTATCTGGCATCTCCTAATGTCCTCCAGCACATAAAATTAGTAGGAGAAATGCACGTTTAGTAATCGGCCAGCTCCCAAATGGTGGTGAGCCAGCTGTGTTAAAAGCAAAACCATTGGGCCTGATAAAGTTTCATCTGCCCATTCAGTCTCCTATTTTCGTACCAATATGCAGTGTTCACACATGGGTGCCTCTGGGATTTCCCTCCTTTCCTTGACAAATCCCAGATTTCTGATGGTTTGTCATTTTCCCTGACAAAAATGACTGACCCAATGTGCCCCACTGGGTAGTTTCTCATTCCAGTGCATGACACTGCTTACAGCTTCCACATGAGCCCCAACCCTTCGACCCAAGTCTGAGACCTGCTTTCAGTGCATCACTGCACTTACTTAGTCTCATTCTTCCCCTTTCTATAATGAATGCGAGTTCATCAGCTACAGAAGGCTTTTATGACTTTGCTTTGTAGTCTCACTTTAGCGGCATGCTAACTTTGCATGTTTACACTGTTTATTTTCCTCCAGCCCAGTATGAAGGGTGAAATTATACATTCCCAGAGGGACCTTCTTTTGCTTATTACTTCCCTCTTTTAATGCATTTATTAGAGTTTCTGAATTAACAGTGGCAGATGCAGGCAAAGAAAGAAAATTTTAATTTTGCAGATAATAATGGATTACAATACATTAACATCACTGTAAAACCCACAAAGTGGAAGCACTCAAGGGATGTAGGAGCAATTAATGTTGTTAGTTTATTTACCTAACTCTGACACACTGCTAGGGCATTCAGAAGCAACTGGAATTGTGTTTACACAGGCAGGGCCATAAGGTTTCTTCAATATCACAGATAAATATCCTGCTCAGGATTCAGGGGGACATCAGCTGCTTCAGGCAAAGGAAAATATGAAAATGTATACTGAAATAGCAACTTCAAACACATCTATAAAATTTTAACGATAGATCCTCTCCATTAAAAGAGTGGGCAGTGGTAAGATATTAATAAGGTCATGGCAGAAAGACAGTTCTTAACTCTCAAGACCTCCATATTTCTGGTATTCTGAGAGATGTTCTGTACCAGTTACGAATAATCTCTGTTTACTATATGGTTTTATCATTCTAAAACAAGAAATTCCAGGAAGAAATAGGTGAAAGGTAAGCATAGATGCCCACTCAAGTTAATATATATATATATATATATATATATATATATAACAGAAGTGTGTAATTACAAGGCAAAACAATGCAAACACTTAAAACCAAAGCTACCATTACAGTTGGGCTCTTTCAGCAGTAGTGGAAAACTTAGCAAGTGCCTCATTTAAATGCAATGTCAGTGTGTAACTCGCAGAGCTGCCTCCTGTGCATTTCCAATACTGACCAAAAGCACTAACTCCTGCACTTTGAACACAGCCACGTTGGAAACAAAAGTACCCAGCTGCAACTGAGTGTCCAGTTCTGTTTTATCATAAGTGGCAAGCAGCATCTGAAAGACAGGGCATCTTTGACTCCCAAAATCAAGCTATTCCAAACCATGAGATTCACATGCACGTGGAATTCAGTACATCCAAACGAAGGCAACAATGATGCTGAGGACTTAAAGAGCCTTTGTTGCAAACAAAATGGGTTAAACTAACTTCAAGTTAGATTCAAGTCCAGCCAGACAGCCTCTGTTGATAGCTGAAGGGATGAACATGCCATCCCATACTAGTAACGTACTCACTGGGAACTAATTTCTAACAAAACTCCAAAACTGCAGCTGGTAAAAATAATTTAGCAACAAAAATCAAGCCTCTCCAGCAGTAAAAATGACAAGGTATCTCTAGCTGTGTCCAGAGATACACGCGTCTTGATGGATTTATTATGGAATTCAGTTGATCCAAGAAAATGGTGAAACTGAAGTCTGGCAAACTGGCCAAGTGAGACCCCTGGATGTCTTGAGAATGACAAGGTTTAGCAGAAACCTCCAGCAGCTGCAGTCACGAGCAGCACCTTCCTCTGGCCAGCATGAACGGCCACCGCCAAGCACCTCCAGCAGCAACAGACACTCTGGAGTAAACCCAAGCAACAGCAGGCTCGAATGGCAGCGTGGGACACTGAGTGTTGGGCAAGAAGTTGGGAGGGGACACAGCCAGGACAGCTGACTCCAAGTGACCAAAGGGCTGTCCCATGGGATATGCCATGATGTCGTGCTCAGCAATAAAAGCTGAGGGAAAGGATAACGAAGGAGGGTCATTTGCTGTTACATGGTTCATCTTCCCACGTAAGCGTCACGCTTGCTGAGGCCTGCCTGCCTACAGAACGTGGCTCAACATCTGCCTGCTGATGGCAAGTAGCAAATAAATTCCTTACTCTGCTTTGCTTGCACACAGAGCTTTGCTTCAGTTATTAAACAGATTTTTTTCTCACTTTTGCTCTTCCAGTTCTCTCCCCCATGCCCCTGGGGGGGCAGCGGGCAGTGAGCAATCGCTGGTGGGCGTTTAGTTGCTGGCCAGGGTCAATCCACCATATGCTCCTACTATGCAGTAATTGGACTTCAATGAACAATATAAATTTAATTGACTGGATTTTCTCTTGTTCTAAAAGATCATGGACATGGACACACAAATGTCTTTTTTAAAATATTCCCATTAATCTGCCCACTCATTCCATCTGTTTTCCTTACTGTGAATATTGCATCTCCTGTTTTACTTCCTCCTATGAGTTGATGGCTTGTTTTAATACAATGAACCTGGTTCAAACTGATTGATTTTCATTGCTGGATGCTACAGAGAAACTATGAAAGTTCATTCATTTCTGTTTTTAGCACTTATATAGAGCTAGCTGGAAATTAATTTTATTTGTAGCTTTCATTTATATTCTTCTACTTTCTATTCAGAGGCTGCGCTACATAGTTTGAGTTGAGATGCAAGAAGAGGAAAGTCTCAATTTTTTCAGCTCAACCAATGAAAAAAGAAGAAATCTTAGCATTTGTTATAGGCAAAGTAATAAGGAAAACTCATCTGCATTCCAGTTTCATAGATCATATCATTACTCCTCATTACATCAAAGGGAGTTTTCCCATTGTCTTACACTTGCTGCTACTATTCTAACCGGATACAATTTTCGCTTCTCCTTTTTCAGAAATACTTTAAATGTACACTTTTCAGAAACTAGTACAGCAGTAGTATGTCTTTCTATTCTTCATATACAGTTTCAAACAGTCTACAGAGTTCAACTTTCAAAAGTGCTACTTCCTTTCCCCTTAGAAAATCAGGTCTCATTAAAAAGATTCAAGCCAAGCACCAAAATGCCCAGGTTTTTATTTAAAAAAAATAATTTAAAAAAATCTTATCTTTGAGGCCCTCAATGACATTTGAATTTGTTAATTCCACAAAATGTCTACCTGCAACTTTACATATTGCACTATCTTCATAAAACTGACTTTGGAAACCCAGCATTAACACTTATAATTCACACAGGTCATTCAAAACTTTTATCCAGTAAGAATATTTTCATTATTTTAAATCTGTCTTTAAAATGACTGGCCCATGGCAGCCTGAGACTGAAATTTTATTTCCAACTCACATTTTTCCTCCCATAAATGTGCCTGCAAATGTATCAGCCAAGCTGCTCATTAGAACTCAGCTCCTGTATCATACAGGGTTTAACGAACAAGCAGAACTGAGACAGTGTTTCAGTATTTTAATACCAAAATAAAAAACAGGAATAAAAACAGATTTAATGGTAACTCTGTGCACTACCTTATATGAAAGTATTACATCGACTGGACCAGACTTCCTACTTTAGTTATATAGCCATGTAAGACATTGAGGAAAGCCAAAAATTAAAGCAGCAGGGCCAGACAGTAGAGCAGAGTCAGCTGAATGTAACTTACCATCCATTACACAGGTTTAATCTCCACGAAGTCAGCAGGTGAGAGTCAGAAATGATTCCAAAAAGTCACTCCATTATTACTTACTGAAGTTATTTTTGTCACTTGTCTCTTCCTTTGTAAGCACCATGTCTTGGCTATGATGAAATTCTGGCACATCCATCTGCAGCGTCCCCTGTTCTGGCTGATGCTGTCACCTCTGCATGGATGCTGAGGCAGAATGTAAGACTGAGATGACCTCATCTAGCTGTTGAACATGCAGCTCTGCAATTCCAGTAACAAAACTACTAAAGTGTTAAGCCATTTCCATGATCTTCCATTAACCTAATGTGAGGTCCTGTAATGACTTGATCTAAACCAGCCACCTCAATCCTTGCTGAAGAACAGAGAGTAGTTCTTCCCAGGGAAAAAAAAAATGTTGTTTTTCTCGTCATTTGTTGATGTATGGGTGAATAAGAACAAAGGTATCCAGCAACATATCTATCAGCCGTAATGCAAGAAGGGGCTGAAAAGTGAAAACATGCAACGCAAAAAAGTCACTTATGCAGGGCACTTAAGAGAGCCACAGACATCCTTCCTTAGTGCAAAGTATTCTTGCTGTTGCCCTTGTGTTGAAAGCTTTCAACCACTATATATATATTTTTTTAAAAAGAGTAGAAGTGGAAGGGTAAAATATTTGTGCAGGACATAAACAGATTTTGGATGAAAATGAAAGACATCCCTTGTAATCAAGAACAGAGAAGAGCTTTCCAGCAGACAGCTTGGTAACTAAGCTGATGTAAATAACTTTTCTCTGAAAATTCCCTCTTTACACATATTGTTGAGGTTTTATCGTTCTCCCATAGGAGATGAGTAAATCCCGCTGGCTTCTATGGAGGAAGGCCAAAGTTTGCAGTAGTTAAGATAGCTGCACTTTGTTCCCTGGGAATATGAAACTATCACTCTTTCTAGAAAAGCTGCATTCAAAATGAGTAATCAGAAGGGCAGAACTCCTGGTTATTGTCCCATAACATTAAATACAGTGAAATCACAGCACAGTCATGTATTACACACTACAGAGCCTGACATTTTCATTGCTAATGTCACCTACAGCTTAAGGCTTTTTTCTCCATAAATCAAGCAGGATATTTTTTTTTTTTACTCCCTTCAAAAAGAAGTCTAAGGGCTATATTTCACAAAACAATGCCATAGCTGTCACACACTAACCACATTCATTTAATAAAAAAAAGCAAAGATTCTCTGGCCCCTAAGCAAAAAGCTGAACCTGAGCCACATGTATCTCCCCGCTCCTTTATGCTTATGCACCTCTTTTTCTGAGCTGGGATTTCTTTTCACTTCTAGAATACTGTTAATTAAAAAAAAAAAAACCCAACACACACACACACACCCAAACCCCCTCCAAAAAAACAATAACCCCCCCAAACAAGCAAACACCCATACCAAGAAACACCTGAATGATCCTGAAAAAACTTATTTTCCCTCTAATTTTTGGTCTCTTTTTGTTTCTGGGTTGTTTTTTGCTTTTTTTTTTTTTTTCTTTAAAACGTATTGCTAAATAAAACTTTCTTTTCCCCAGAGCAAGCAAATCGTGATAAAGGTGAAATGACTCTCCAGCTCCCAGCTGACATCATCTCTATTAGACTCTTCCACATATCAATAAGCTTGGGTTTCCACAGCAGGGAAGTGTTTTCACATTTCAGTCTAATTCTGACAGATCTTTCCACCTGCTTTCATTGTAAACGTTTACCAACCCCCACAGAAGACCAGCAGAAGAATGCACAACCACTTTTTAAACCACCACCTCACATAATCCTCCTTCAAGCACACTCCCAGGTTTCACAAATGAAAAGCTCTTTCCCTCTTTCTCTCGTCCTGTACCATTAGCCTGTTAACAACAAACGTGCTTTCAGCCTCCTATAGCCACATCTAAATGGGAACAAGCTGCCACGATCAAGAAGATGCACAACATGCTGGACAGTAAAGCAATTTCAAACCCATGGATTATAATCTCATCCTGACATTGAATTTGCTGGGGTTTAATCTCCATCAGAAAGAGCAAAGCAGCAGCATAAAGGATCGGAGCTTACTTTTTACCTAAATCTGCTTCGTGACAGATCTTTTATACCCATATTTTAAGTCCTGTTTCACTTTTTTCAGTGTCACCTGTGCCGACAACGATGCTGCTTTTGCATTTCCAACTTGCAAGACAGGGTTTGAAAAACACCTTCCCCCATAGTGAGTAGGAGTGTTTTTCCTGGTGAAAACAGAGGAATGTATCAAAAACAAAGCGTAATCTAAACTTCCACTGAACACCTCATTCCCCTCCCATTTCTCTCCCTTTGTATTCCTTTTGGTTTGGCTTTCTCATTAAAATATAATATTGTGAAATGTCATTTTTAAAGCATTATCAGAATTCGAAATGGAACCACCCGCACTGCAAGTAATTACTCCTTCCTTACACACAGGGATATCAGTGGGGACAAGACCCCCAGGAAGCACGCGCTGGGGCACAATCGTTGCCCTCGGTGCAGGTATATGGTGGCCAGCCTGGCTTTTTGTAGGTAAACCTCTCGTTTCGGCACAGAAGTCAATACTTCAAATAATGCAAAGTGCACTATTCTAGTGCAGAATTAGCACGCTTGCATGATTTTTTTGAGGCTGATGGTGACTGTTCATTCAGCTCCTGCTCAGGTTTTGGCTTAACACATAGCTCGTGCCAAGGCCTGGCACACGCCGGGACACCACAGCACTGTCGGGGCAAAGCGAGAGCAGCCTGTCTGCCGGGCCCAGCGGGCAGGAGGAGATGTAAGGGCCATTCTGCATCTGTTCCTACCTGCAGTGTGCTGTCCCCTGCAGCCACCAGCTTCTGTATGTCTGCAAAGTACCTGCCTGGCAGTTTCTTCAAAATCACCTGATGGAAACAGTACAGGCCCTGCTTCCAAGCTAGGAGGTGTAAATGTGTCAGCTAACCCAAAAACCTTTTGAGGCAGATCCAACGCAGCAGCCAGATTGCTGAGGCTTTACAAAACAAAACAACAAAACCCAGCAAACCACAAACAAAAAAAACCCAAACCCTCCCTCCAAAATAAGAACCAACAAAACAATGCCAAGCAACAAAACCACCCAAACATGATAGAATGTTTATAAACTTTGACCACTGTTTCTTCCTGTTCTGGCTCAACGAGTTAATGAACCTTTCAAAACTTGTGGGTTTTGAATTCTAATACACAAAGTACTACATGAAGACTATGAGAGAGAATATTATACCTCCACACATTATATCTTTCCCAACACTCATCGCTTTTTCCCCCACCCCTCAAACCAAATTGGAAGCACCCCTGGATAGGGTCAGCATTTGAACTGCAACGTGCTATGAAATGTAGGAGGTTTTCACAGGGAAAAGACGAATGTGATCGCTTAGAACTTGTTACTCTCCTCATCTTATACTCATTTCAAAACCTGGGTCATAAGTCCTCCCTGTTGCAAAGTCAACTTTATAGATGTCATTATTTCACTTTAGGATACAAAATCAACCTTGCCACACAAAGGCCACTCCTCTGCATTGCTCAAATATGTGTACCTGACTTTTGAGCTTCACTGAAGCCTCATGCCTCAAAGAATCTGGCATTCATTTTGTTCAAAGTTAATGCCACGTGTCTGACAGTTGGTAAATTGAGTCTCTCTTGTTTCCTGGGCAGGATTTCTCACTTGTTATCTTTCAGTGCCCTGAAAAAGATTGCTTTCAAAATTGAACTTGTCAAGTCAACCGGTTCACTTCTGAACAATCTTTGGAATGTGCACCTTCCGAGTTGATGCATTTTCATTCATTCATTGAGAGCACCTAAATCAATACAATGAAAGAAAACACTGGTAGCCCACTCCCAGAGATGATGGGAACTCATAATGCAATTGAATTGTGGATGCATTTAGTATGTATAGATACATGCATTTAAACACACACATATGGCTATACGTCTATAAACACCTATGGCTGCCACTACCACTTGCAGACCAGGTGTTAGCAAATCAGAAATGAGATCAGAAAACTAGATGAAGCATGATAGAGACCAGTCAGTGAGATAACTGGATGGCATTTCCATTGCCAAGCCAAGGATTTATATGGCAGTTTCTGCATCATCCAGAATATGGAGCACAACAGGACATGAGGCAAATGGAAGAGCTGGGAGCTGCTGGTACTTCATTATGCCTGATGGATTTTGTCATTACAGTCTAAAGCCTGCAGTGGAAAAGGGAATTTAAAAAGCAAAAGCAACCACCCCCAACCCTAAAACTTCCCCCCATATGCCACCATTATTCTCTCAGAAACACAAACTTTTAGAAAAATATGGCTTTTCCTTAAGTCTAGTAAGAAGCCATAGAGTCTTATACTTTCAAGATGCTGATGGGGGCGGGGGGTGTGTAAGTAAAAATCTGTCCTTCAGTTCTTCCTAACACTGACACAACATGCAGTCTGATAGGCACTTAAGCCAACAAGCATGTTCACAGAGTTAAGTGCCTGGTTTTGTGCTCTGTTAGGGAAGTACAAGTTTAAACAACAGTTCAAGGTTAAGAAATTGCACGTACAGCTTCCCTGAAACCCAGACCTGAGTCTACAGGGATTCCAAAACTGTCTAGAGACTGAGCAACAGTAAGTCAAGTGAGCAGTTAGCTTGCGGAGAGTACACAAGACACTGACAAAACTTGTAGGAAGATTTATTTTCTCCTTCAGTGAGCCTAACTATGCCCAAATGCCTCATCGCAGCAACAACTGTAGGTGGACAGGGATGAACATGAGATATGTCCTAGGAGGGATCTAAACCCTACTCCAAGTAAGAGGTAGGAATAAGTACTATACACAGAGAGAGCAGCTCTGCAGCTGGATCTAAGGGAAAGAACTAACCAGCCAGAATGTGCTGCATGGAACTGTATTTCCCTTCATGTTCAGAGCTTGCCCAAGAGGAAATACTGGACAGGAGACCAGCATTTGCAAGGGAACATAATGCAACAAGTTGTTAACCATTAGCAAACATAATTTTCTTGTTAGTAAATCAGATATAACAGCAGATAACTTGGTCTTTGTAGTCCCACCTCGAGAGGCATTTCATATTGCGGAGCATCTCAATTGGCTCAGCCATGTTAAAATTCAGGCTTTGCCAGGCCTCCTGGAGACATTTACTGCAAAGCTTTTTTGTACTTGCTGCATTCTTCACAGCACTAGGAGATGCTGGAGATCTTCCCACTTGGAAGGCAATTCTTCTAAATTGGAAAGAAGGCACAACACCTTCCCATCATGCTGTCATATTGGAGTTTGAACTCTTTTTGACACTAGATTGTGTCAAGAAGGGGGAAAAAAATGTAAATTGACAGCTTTTGCAAAGCTTAGGAACTTTCTTTGAACTCAATTAATCTAGTTTAGAAACTATCCCATAACACCATCTGACACGCAGCAAAGAATAGAAGTTCTCAAAAGGAAAGTGGCTGCTGCTGAAGTTAGCCTTTGCTCGTCTTCCTTAGAGGTACAAAAGAGTATGGGGAGGGGGAAAGAAATAATACACCCAGAAACCATACGGGGTATGAAGGATCACTGTGCTCCTTTTCATTACAATTATTATTGTTGTTGGTATTACTAATATTATTATTTTTACTTTATTTCAATTATTAAACTGTTCTTATCTCAACCCATGGGGTTTAACTTTTTTCCTCCCCAACCCACCAGGGAGTGGGGAGAGGAGTGAGCGAGCATCTGCGTGGCAATGAGTTGCTCAAGGCAGACCAGGGGCAGAGAACCAGTGACCAACCAACATATGTTAATGTCTGTGAGGACATTTCAATTTAAGTCCAAGGATTTTACAGATGTACATCAAGGGACATGGCTACCTTCTGTCATGAGAATACCCGCTTTTCTATCCCTCCACACCTGTAACAGAACTCTATATTGGCAAAATTACTCATACTTAGCAAGACGTCATTTCTCAAAGTGCTTTGGAGAACACTTTATACACATAGAAAGCTTCATAACATGCAGTCTATTTTCTGTATTTATGTTTGACTATTGGCATCTTCTGCAGGAATACTGGGGAAGGGGGGAATAAAAAAAAAAAAAAAAAAAGAGGTCAGCAACCATTAAAAAGAATTTCATTTGCTGTCATTTATCATACCAGGCTGCTTTTCAAAAAGCAGTATGAAATCAAGCTTGTTGAAATTAATCCATATGACAAATGCCTATTTCCTGTCTCTGCCTCAATTTTATAGTGACATGCCTGCCCTTATTAGATTTAGTACCTGCTGAAGTCAAAAGAAACTTAAAGGAATTCAAAATGGCAAAGATGATCTAAACCTTTGCCACATACATGCCCAGAAATCATAACTAAAGGCTGACTAAACGCAAAAAACCAGGACAACCCTTCATCTCAGATAAAGTATCTGTCACTTGCAAGTTATCAAAATTTTAAAAAATAGTTAACTTAAACTCTTTTCAGTCCTTCCTTCAGGAAGTTTCTATTTAACTATAAAGCAATAGATAAAATTTGACAAAATTAAAAAAAAACCAACAACAAAACAAACAGAAAAAAAACCCAAAACAACAACAAAAAAACCCACACCAAAATTCTATAGCTCGGAGACACTGGAAGCATTATTCAGTTGAGATGAAGGAATTGCATAGATTTAACCTCAAACTAAATTTGGAACAGCTCTATAACAACACAAAGACATGTTGAGACTGAGTGTGTAAACAGACCTCGCATCTTCCAAAACCATTACAATCAGTATGACCATGCTTTCAGAAAATTCAGAAAAGTTAGGCTTCAATTATTAAAGGTTAGGCTTAAAATACTAAATTAATAGAACTACAATGTGCACTTGCACTATGGAAAGGGCTTCTAGAATGCTAATGTCCTTTTATAATTCCACTGACAGGCGATAACCAGCTTGTGAATTCATGATATGGAGTACACGACTTGCTCTTGGTCTACCTTTAGTGCCCTCATACCGGTAACTCTTAAGACCATTCTCAGATGAGAGGAGCTTTCGTGATTATGATACTCAGCATGAAGAGCAGGGGGTGGTGGGTAAATTAAAGTTTAGCTACAATTTACCAGTCACATCAGGAGCTGGTATAAAATTGCACCACTCTATTAAGGCTGTAGTTCCACATAATTATATTTAGTGACAGCACACCTGATTTAAGAGGGCTAACCCTCCCCCCACAACGCATCTGATCTGCTCACAAGACTCCACTGCCACCTTACTTCAGCTGATTCAGTTACTTGCATTGCCACGCTCTAAAGTAGAGCTGGGAAATCAGGCAGCTAGAATCTTGCACACATCAATACATGGAACTTTAACAAAGCTATGGTAACTGCCACCAGTTTCAAATCTGACCCTGTGCTGTTCGTGAACTCTAACTACTTGATTTCAGGAATTTCTTTGTGTTTCTGTCATTTGGGTCTAAAAAGCGACTGCAGGGAGACAGCGACATCTAAACAAACCACCACATTCGCCAGCTCCTCACTGGGTACAAAGTGCTGGAGTTACTTTGGGTCAGTGTTATTGTCTAATGTATGTATCATATTTCCCCCTGAGTATAAATGAAAGGTGAGGGTGAACTCGCATCTGTTTGCAGGCAGTTAGTTTTAACCACCTCCTCTCCAGCCAAACAGTCCTGGACAAGGGAGAACTTTTGAAGCAATCGGGATCAAATAAGGATTAACTAAGGGAGCAGTACCAAGCTTTTGTGGCTGACCTGAAGCCAATATTTGCAGTGAGACATTAAGCGCTCCCTTTTTCACTTGGAGTCAAAGCAGATCCTCTGGGGACTGACCACAAGCGTCTGCACACAGCCAAGCCAGGTCAGCTCTTGGCCAGGTAAAAGATGCTGGTTCACCAGAACTGTGGGCAGCAAACCAAAAGCACGCAGTGGTCCACCACACCAAAGAACACAAGGCTGCTCACGAGCTCCATGCAGAGAAAAGACTTTTTGAATGAAGGAACAACTGCACACGCTGCCCAGGGGAAAGCACAGGGGCCACGAGCTCAGGCAAGCTGAGGGTTAACCTCAGCTCTTGTTCACTCCGTAGATTTGCCTTTGGTATCTTTTCCCATTCCTACTGGGAAGAGCTGAGCTACCTCACCAAATTTCTGTGAAGTTCCATCCGGGCAATAATAAAACTGTAAGGTCCTTAGATGAATGATACCACACAGACAAACAGCATTTATTTATTTCAGCTTTAAACACTGCTACTCTGCCCATGGCCTTGGCTGCAGCGCAGCTGGGGGCTGCCCCATTCCTCTGGGGACATGGGGAGAGCTACGGCAGCTGATCTGGGGCTTTTTTTGGCCTAAGACCCTACTTTGGCCCCCAGCTGAGCTACAGCATCAATCCTGGAGCAACAGCTAAGCTCACACACTCAGCAGTCAGTGCCTTTAGACAAGCACAAACAATTCACAGGCTGGCAGGTGGCTGGGCCAGACAGCAGCCGCTGCGGGATGGAGGCCAAGTCCTCTCCCAAAGCAACCTGGGGCAGCGTGGCAGGGAAGCCAGCAGAGCTCCAGCTCTGAAGAGTGGGCAGCCCACTCTTTCCAAAGTCACTGTGTACTAACAACTACTCATTTCAACCTCATCAGGATCTTCCAGCTTCTCCTTGCATTTTCTCCTCTGTTTCCATTCCCTTTAATTCTGTTCTTCCCTCCCTCAGTACTCTTCCCTTTCCTTTCTCCAGTCTTTTCCATTAGACACGTCTCATCCCCTCACGTCTTGCTTCATGTGATGCACTGACCTCCTCCTCTCGTTTTGTGAGCCAAATAGCCTTGTCTGACTTAAGAGATGTTTCCACATTTAAACCCTACAGTTATGAAAGCGATAGAGGCAAAGGGTAGGAGTTCCGTGGAGTCGGCACAGATAGGCAGTGCGGTGTTTCAATCTGTGGTACACATTTTTAGATGAAGTGTCGAGAAGATTGTTTGCTTCTGCTAGTTTAAATAAAATGAAAGGGCACAATTCTGAATGTGACTCAATACTGGGGACACTCTCTGAGCTACCTTAGGTAAGCAGTGCGGTACAGAAGCAATGCCAACTGTAATCACTGTAGGTCCTGGTATCCTTAGAAATTAATCAAGGTAGCTACTGCAGAATAAATACTTTAAAGTGGTTTCAAGAGTTCAATTTTTACATAGACACTCTTACTCCAGACAAATGTCCTCATAGGGGATTATATCTATATCATTAACCTAAAAAAGTTTCTCCTAGGAAAAATCCAGGAGTAGGCAGATCTTGGGATTTGGCTCATCACCCAGAGAAAACTTTCCAATCAAATTCACTTTCCCTACAGCTTTTCTTATTTTGTTTCAGCTTCATTTCAAGTCCTTACAGTGTACTTAGGTCCCCTCCCCTACAACCTGCGACCTTACAGAAGAAACCAGAGAATAAAAAGTATCTGCTGCATTGTGGAGAAATAGAAATTGGAATAGGAATAAGCAGGGCTATAACGAGAATACAGCATTTCGCCCTCCGGTAAGCAGCCATAATAGTTTGTGGGTGAAACCAGAGGAAGACCTTTCATTACACCAGGCAAGGAGCTAACGAACATAGCTTTAACTTGGTGCTGCTAAATGCCGGGCAGACAGCAGACAGGGCATACACTGCTGAAGTGGCATGCTCCAGGATATTATTATTTTAATATCTCTTTTTTTCCCCAAGTTGGCCAGCCAACACTGTTACGAACTGGATTGAAGGCTTGGAGCTTGCTTCAGATCTCTTGGAATAGATGGGGGTCTTTGAACGGAAAGGACTGTGGACTTCAGTGTGGCTCTGTGTTAACAAAACCCCAGCAGCCAAGAAGAAAAAACAGAGGATCTGCCTCTTTACTTACCACCTTGCTCCCTCCTCTCTGCCTCGTGAAGTCCTGACCAAAGTGAGGGGGGCGAAGCTAACCTGCTATCGTAACAGAAGGAAAACATCCTGCCTCGTGTTTGTAAAACCCTATTGCTTTGAACACCACTGAGAAGTTCAAGCTGCCAATAACTGCCGTTTGCTTTTAAGAAGGGGTGCAGGCTGGGCTTCACAGTGAAGGGAAAGAATATACCAGTGACAACACTGATAAGAGGTTGTGCAATTCACCCAGCCTCCCAAAAGCTGACCAAGCATGGGAGCAGCAGAAAGCAAATACTCAGTACCATCTCTGATCACATGAAATTGCTCCTGTTTTCACTCTTTTTATCCAGTCTGAGACCATCTTGTCACCACTGCTTTCAGAAGCCTGATTTTATCTTTTTATCACTGCTGCTACAAGACAGCTTGACTGCAATGAACATGCTTGTAATTAAACCAGTTGACCCAGAAAAAAAGTGCTAACACCTGTCTGGATTAAAAACCAAATACGAGTGAACGCTCACTCTGACTATAGGTAGACAATGCTAAAATGCTGGGACTGATCTGTAAAAGAAGATGGGAACCAAGGTCCCCTGGCTCTGTGCTTATGCCACATTCCTAAGCTTCCCTACATTTTCTACAGTTTGAAGCCTGTGAGTGACCTACTTAAGATAATGTAATTAAAATAAGCAAGAGTGTAATCATGTTTGCTTCAAGAAAGTCTAAAGTTTCCCATATTTTTTCCTCAAAAAGCAGAGGCTTTGTTGGATGTTGCACATTATTAAGATAAAGCAAATTATTCCTACAGAGCTCAGTTTTAGACCCCTTTTAGAACTGTGGATATTCATTTACTCACAAAAAACATGCTTAATAATATATGCCTGCTCTACTTGCTTGTTTTATTTACCTTACAGTTTTCTCTAATACAAAGAAAACTCCCTCAAAGGGACAGGTTTTTTGGGTACCAGGCCCAAGATCTACAGGACTCCAAACCCCCTATAATAGTACATCTCTTCATTCAGGCTTCTATTAATCAGATGCTCTTCCTCTTTGTCAATACAAAATGTCAATACAAAGCAAAATAGTGTGCTTACACACAGAAAACTGCAAATCCACCCTCAGTCCATTTCCTCTGCTTCTGATTTGACTCTCTGGAGCTTTCTCCTAGCCACTCAAAAATCATTCCTACTTATAGTGCCTCCCAAAGATCACAATCAAATCAAATATTTCATCTGTGCTCCCAAATGGAGAGTGTGTGTGCATGCCTGAAGGTGGAACCAGGACATCGTGAAGTGCCGCAGAGAGAACTGGACAGCAGAGTACCATTACAAAAACATCCTAAAGCCATTAAATTTAAGAGATTTCAGCTGATGTCAAACATGTCTGGACTGGCTGATGAAGAAACAAGTTCAGTTTAAAAGACAACTACCTATGCCTTGGATGTTGTCTACCTAGACTTTACTAAAGCCTTTGATAGTTTCCCACAGCATTCCTCTGGAGAAACTGGCTGCTCATGGCTTGGATGAGCTTGCTGTTTGCTGGATAAAAAAAAATCTGCTGGACACCAAGCCCAAAGCACAGTGGGGAATGGAGTTACACCCCGCTGGTGCCGGGCACAAGCAGTGTCCCCAGGGCTCGGTGCTGGGGCCGGTCCTGTTTAATGTCTTTATCGATGATCTGGACAAGTGCACCCTCAGTATGTTTGTAGAAGACACCAAGTTGGGGGGGTGGGAGGTGGTGCTGGTCTGCTGGAGGGCAGGAAGGCTCTGCAGAGGGGTCTGGGCAGGCTGGGCTGAGGGCCAATAGTATGGGGTTCAACCAGGAGAAGTGCCAGGTCCTGCACTTGGCTTGCAACCATCCCACACAACACTGGGCTTGGGGCAGAGTGGCTGGGGAAACTGCTTGGAGAAAAAGGGCCTGGGGATGTTGGTCAACAGCCGGCTGACCATGAGCCAGCAAGCGTGCTCAGGTGGCCAAGGAGGCCACAGCATCTTGGTTGTATCCGAAACAGTGGACCAGGCCAGTGATCATACCCCTGTACTGGGCACTGGTGAGGCCACACCTCGCATCCTGTGCCCAGTTTTGGCCCCTCACTAGAAGAGGGATGTAGAGGTGCTGGACCATGCCCAGAGAAGGGCAATGGAGCTGGGGAAGGGTCTGGAGCACAAGACTTATGCGCAGCAGCTGAGGGAACTGGAGGTGATTAGCCTGGAGAAAAGGAGGCTCAGGGGGGACCTTATCGCTCCCTACAGCTGCCTGACAGGAGGCTGTAGGCAGGTGGGGGTCGGTCTCTTCCCATGTAACAAGTGACAGGGCAAGAGGAAACAGCTTCAGGTTGTCCCAGGGGAGGTTTAAATGGGGTATTAGGAAAAAGAATGTCACTGACAGGCTGGTCAAGCACTGTAACAGGCTGCCCCAGGAAGTGGTGGAGTCACCACCCCTGGAGGTATTTAAAAGCTGTGTAGATGTGGCATTTAAGGACACAGTTTAATGGTGGACTGGGCAGTGCTAGGTGAACAGTTAAACTTGATAATCCTAAAAGGTCTTTTCCAACCTAACAATTCCATGATTGTATGATTCTAAAAATGGCTCTTACTCCACCAGGTAAATGGACTCTTTGTTATATTGTATTAACATTCATATATTAATATTAACGTGATAATTCTTATTACCAACAGCACGCATTCAGCAGCAACACCAGTGAGTACTTTAAATTACATCTGTCCTACTCTTTACAGCTAAGTTTGCTCTGGGAGCAGGAACCCAAGTTTGCTCCAGTGCTCTCCTTCCCTGCGGTGCCCGATCACACTCCTGCGGACACCAGGATGCTGGCAGTGCTAGAGGAAGACAAAGCTCAACCTGAATTTCACATTTAAGAGGTAGGGTGTGCAGGGCTTAAAACTGCTTTGTAGGATTGAAGTATAAGCAGCTTACCACAGAGGGTCTGGAATACTGTTGCTAATCAAATCTGAATCTCCTGAGCACCATTTCACCTGAGCCTAGATTTCTCCTTTACTGTAGAGCTGACACTCCAGTCTGTGAGTTCACATTTCATTGGAAAAAAGTAATGAAAGGAGCTCCTGTATTTCCCATTTAACATTTCAGCCTTCTCAAGGGTAATAAAACAAAACCTCCCTACAACAACAGATAAGTCAGACAAATAAAATGTCAAACTACTTTAGAAATAAGCTAGTCAAGATAATAGAATAAATCTCTTGGGTAGCCATTAACTGCATTCTTTTATACATTTGGCAAAGATGCTTCCAGAGGACGTGTAATGGCTAATACAAAAGGATGTGTGCTATTTTTGCATCTCTTCTTTAAAATGAATCTAGTGCTGACAAAAAGATACCTGATTAATATCTGGGGAACCTAAAACCTTCCCCATCCTTAGGAGGAATGACACCACTGACAGTTCTATTAACAAACTAAGGCAGAGGCTGCACAGCCAGACAGAGGGAGCCCTGTGCTGGGGCTCCAGGGCAGGAATCCTCATTGCAGTTCTCCTGCCAGCCAAGTGACCATGGGGGCAAACTTATTTCTGTTACATATATCCACAGTGAGGTTAATCGTATTTAACAAAACACTGAGATCTATCGGCGCAAAGCTCATTGCAAGAGCTCTGTATTTTTATTACCACCAAATTCCCTGGCTGCACCCATAACAAAGGGAATTAAAAAAATCCATGCCAACCAAACAAACACCTAAGTTGTGAGTAAACTGACAATATGGGATACAGCCATATTTATTCATTTGCATTGCTTCCCGCAAAACAAAGACGACAGTAACAGCCCATGCTAATAGTTACTCAACATCACAAACCAAGAACATATCAGTTAGACATTACTTTTCCTATTATGCTTTCCAAACGACTTGCCGTTGTCACCATACTACACCATTAAAAATACTGCACTCCTCAGCCTCTATTTTTGATCAGCCAGGTGCTCTGGAAATTTCTGTCTATCCCTAGTCATAATTAAAAGTTGTTATTCCCATTTTCAGCGTGGCTTACTAGCAATTAAATCTACTTGGAAAGAACCAACTTTTTTTTTCTTCCATAGAAATCATTTACTTGTTTTTAAAAATGAAATAGACTTGCTAGGTTAAAAAGCCAATTCTAATTCTGATCCCTCCTTCTGCCTAGATGTTATTAATGAAGTTTCCTCATCTCCCAGTGACTCTCAGAAGAGTTGGAGAATTTCAGCACCTCTCAGAAGGTGACCAGGACTTTCAGAGAAGGTTGCAATATGATAATGAAAGCTCTTGCAGCAAAGCCCTGTTTCTGCCCTTAGCACTGGGATGTGCTAAGCAAAGCTCCAGCTCATGAGCTGTCTGAGGGAGGAATTTTTGAGGACTGTCTGGCACAGCGTGGTTCTTTCCTTGACTGAGGCGCACACAGAGGAGCAGAGAGAAACTCTTGTTTTGCAGATCTTTTCCCTGGGCTCAGGTTTCTGGTCCTCTGCTTGCACAGTTTGGCCTAAAATTGAGGTTTCACCTTCATTATTTTTGTTGCCATTTATACTCAGGAAAAGGGCTTCTCAAAGTGAGATTTTTCACTTTTTATTGATTACAGCTGTTAAAGGAGCCTGTAGGTTTTCTCCATCCTGTCAGCCCCAAGGTGTTTAGCATGTCAAACCAGTCTCTCTGTCAGTAGTGAGGCAAGAAGCGGGAAGAGCTAAAAAAAACCAAAAACTGGTGGGGAAAGCAAAGCATTACTCGTCTCCACAATGACTCCACTTCTACCATCAAGCAAGTGGGTAAAAAGTCTTTTCATGGCACTAAGATCATTTTAAATCTCTCAAAAGTCTGCAACCTAAGAGCTTCTGGAATATATTCCTTGTCTGGGTGTAAGTACTGCACAGGCACAGGCAGGCATTGCCCTCCCTTTCTGCCAGGGAAAGGAAGGTGACGGCATGCCATTTTTCCACAGCTCCATTTCCTTCTCTGCACAGCAGAAGTGACTGCTTGGGCTAAATCTCACCTCCCCGTGACACTGCTATTGAGGTGACAACTCATATCACTTGATTTCTATGGTGAAATACTACTTGGGGAAACTCACGCTTCTTTCATACAAATTAAAGTACAAACACTATATCTATAATCAAATACATTCACTGTCAGCCCAAACAGATGCTCCCAGCACTCATTCCCTGTGTTTCACTAGCCTTTACACAAGAGGAAAAAAGGGGTCATCCTTAGTCTGTAAAGAACATCTTAAAGACTCAATATAAAAATTTTCTGCAGAGAAACAGCTTTTGCTCAGATTTTTTTCCTGTACAGTTTATACAGCAGTGTTTTGCACAATGTCATAAGGATGAGGGATTAAACGTGGCCTGAAGAGCTGTATCCTCTATATAACGATGATGTGTGAATATTTACAGTAACAAAGCAAATAAAGAAGACTCCTACTCTCCTCTGATCCTCGCCTATTGGAAGCTCTGCTTGAGTTAAATATACAATCACACAAAACCAACAAAATCATCACTGGCAATGCAGAAAATTGGGTCAGCCTGGTTGCTGAAAGCCTGTGTTTGTTGTATCTCCCCAGCCTAAGCCTGTAATTCAGTCTGAGAATTGAAAGCAAAGTTGCTTACATTTTGACACAGTAATTCAGAAAACAAACCAAACCCCTAGCCCAATTACAGACCCTATTAGGTGGTAAATTATGGCCACTCTACCAAATTAACCTGCTATGTTTAACTGGAAAGCCTACATGGACAGAACAGCCCTTCTGAAGGGCCTGTAATAACAACAGATGTTTTAGTCTTCACATACAACACAAATGGTGAAAAAGTGACAGAAAGAGTTATTTTCTAGTATGAATCACTGATCTTCAATTGACTCATTTCAATTGACCCAGGGTAACGTTAATGATATAGCAAAGATCTTAATTCCAGTTGTAACTAACATGGAAATCATAGATACAAAGAGAAGCAAAGAAAACACGTTTTCCCACAAAGAACCAGAGAGCTAGGAGCTAGAGGGAAAGAGTCCCTGAAAATCAGGCAACAGAAAAATTCCTGATAGACACCAGTTTTCAAGAGTATGAGAATAGCAGAGTCAAAAGTTAATACCGATTAACATCAGATGCCCAACTTCAATTCTGCTTCACCCCACAGACCTTGGTCAAACCCTCAGTTTGCATGCACTGCAGAAGTCCACAGACCTATACCTAGTAGCAGATTATTACCTAGTAATAATCACCCGCAGCCCCCCGTTAAAAGGCACACCACACAGGGGTGACGGCTTTTCTGAGTGTCTCCAGTAGCTTGCCAACAGCGAGTGCTTGCCATTTGCTGTCATGTGGATTTTTGTTTCAACTGCAAACTGGAAATTTTATTTCCTTCCAGATTTCGGACAAAATCCAACTTTCAGCTGGAGGTTGGGGGTGGTCACTATAACTGTTTAAAGGAGACCAAAGTATGAAGTACTTAAGATCAATGAAAGAAAGGGGGAAGACTAAGCCTCCGTTTAAATGCTTCACATCCACCCACGTGGAAGTTACTACAATGCTTTACTTGCAGCTTTATTCTTCCAGAAGATTCAGAAATATTTTTCCCAAGAGGGGACTGAACATAAACTCCAATGTATCGTCATCTTCTTTTTGCCCTACTTCAGGAGCTGCACTCTGTGAATTTATCCTAAATATACCTCGGTGCCTTAATCATTTGTTGCTGGGTGATCAACTATATACTTGCGGCGACTGTGCCAGATGATGCAGCACCTCTTTTTTGATCTGTTTATCTGTCCTTCCATTACCACAGCACGTTCTTCAACACCTCCACTGTTCCATAACATGATTGGAAGCACTTGGCTGGTTTTATTTTTACTATTCAAAATACACAAACTGCACAAAAGACGCAGTTTCAAAGATAAAAGAATGACGATAGATTTCACGCATAACTTCAGTAGACAGGATTTTTTTTTTTATTATGATTATTTTTTTCTTAAACGTTGAAGCCTCATAATATATCAGCCTTCATCATAAATGGAAAAAAATTGATCTGGCTTGGAAAAAACAGAGTTGCTCTCAGCATTCAGGTAAACAGTACTCCCATCACTTGAAGCTATATTTGTCTGCCAGTAACACTTAGAAAAGAAAAAAAAAAAGGATCCTGGAATAATAATTCAATGCCCACTTCAGTTCCTTCACCCAAAGGGTTCAGCACAATGTCTTTCCAGGCCATCCCACTCCAAGGGAAACAAAGAAACACAACCCACATCAGCAGTAAGCAACAACTCTGCTACCAGCCTGATCCATCATATTAATTATAACAGTTTCTGCAGACTGTCTTTTCTACTCTTTAAAAAGCCATTCACTGAGGCCTGAAGTTCAAATGCAATCATCCACGCAGAACTTTATTCTAGATCAATAAATTGATCACAGCCATTCACATACCTGATGCAGGAATG
>JAVJGJ010000002.1:34656396-34678564 GCA_035590215.1 Microhierax caerulescens | reverse complement strand
GTGGGTGACTTTGCTCTTGGACAGCCCTGCTTACTGTCAGGGGACTTGCCTGCTCCTCTTGCTCGAGTGCAGTAGGACTTGCCAAACTGGTGATGAGGCCACTGCTCTGACTGCCTTGCCACTGTCCTCAGCTCCCGGCTCCCCTCCCCTTGGCAAAGCAGCCCACACTCAAGCTTGGAACCAAGCACCATGGAAGCTGGCCCTGACCCTGCCCTGAATCAGAGCCGGCCTTGAACCCAGGCAGTTAAAATCTTCGAGGGAGCAGAGGAGAGGCTGCAGGCTGCTGGGGCACTTTGGGCAATAACACTACCTTGTTAAGTACATTCAAGTTTTCCAAGCCTTAAAAGCTTCTTGAGACAAAACCCCCTGTGCAGCCTCTCAGCTCTAACTATAATCTGCCGTACAGCCTTGCAGAAGTACAAAAAGCTTTCAGCACCAGTCTAATACACAGCCATACCTACAGCAAGGTGATCCCTCTTCGTTTGAGTTGTTCTATAGCAATATTTCCCGATGCTTTCTTCTTTGCCACAAAGTAAATCACTGAGAATCCTGTCCCAAATCCACAACGGTTAAATTACCGACTTAGCTTTCTCTAAGTTGCATTAATTACATTCAGCTTAATGGAAACAATTATTAATTAGCACAAATTGCTCTTCACCTATGTACTCCTGTAGAAACATTTTGGGTTACACACAGGCCAATTACCTGCGGAACTGCACAGCAGCCCATCACAAAACTATTAAAAGTTCTGCAGAAAACTCCCTAGACAGTACAAGGCTGGTGTTTTCAGAGTGCTGCGGTGCCAGTGCAACAAAACTGAGAGGACTGACACCTACAGCTGTCCTTACTTTAAATCAGTTTAACTGTTTTTGGAATCAAAAGTATTTCCCACCTCCCCCACTAGCGTTAACACCATCAGTACCAGTAATGTGGGTATAGCACCGGACAGGACGAGACCCCCGCGGGCATGAGAGCTGGCTGTCCTCACGCATGCACACTCAGAGTGAGCACTTTCTCTAACAAGTACACAACTAGACGGAATACACAGAAGACAGGAGGATGAAGGCTAGCCAAAGTGCCTCTCTTAACCTAAGCTTTGAACTGAAGACACTTCAGGTATTTGCCTAAAGCTCCATAGCACCAGCATGGGCCTGAGTGACCCCTTCAGGCGTGTACTGCTGCCTGACTCCAGGCCTCAGCTCCCACCTTCCTCACAAAACCATCTGGCCGATGGCAGGTGACCCCTTACCCACACACCGCCCCACTGAGCTTCTCCTGACCGACCCAGGGCAATGGGACGGCAGGGATCAGTCACCAGGCACTGCTGGGGAGGGGCTGCACCATTTCAGGAGCGCTCAGCTGGAGGCACCGCTGTCTGTAAGAAGATGGAGAGCAGGATGGTGCTGGCAGCCATGGAGGAAGCCTGAACCCCAGGTCTGGAGGCCCGGAGAGCCTCCAGCCTCCAGACGTGAGACCAGTGACACCTGAATTGTCGCACTGCTTCCCACAAAGGGGGCTACGAAATCCCTGCGTGTCAGGGGGCAGGGAGGAGAACAGGGGTACACGGCCCGTACGGCACCGAAGGCTCCAGCAAGGCCGGCAGAGTTCACTGCCTCCAGGCAACCAGAAACAGAGCGCTCGGGGAACGGGAGGTCTCCAGAAGAGCCACAGGCATCGGTAATCCATAAGTAACCATTCTAGCAGGTCACTCGAAGGGGAATTCTAGTTAACATTGGCCTGGAAATCACTTACTGAGCAATCCTGCGGGGAAAGAGTCTTATCTATACAGACACTGTGGACAGTTCACTGAATTAAATTAATTCTGTTAGGGAATTACTTTCATTAACGCCTTGTAAAAAGAAATTTCTCCTTTCCTGTGTACAAAACCATGCCTGGGAGGTTTGTGTAGACAGACACAGTTTGAAAACGCCCTCTTAAAACATAGCTACCTCATATAAGGGACAGAGAGGACTATGAAAAGATGACGCCTTACCCAGCTGGAATTCAGATTGCCAGGAAACAGGATGGCCACTCTTGGAGGTCACTTAGAATTGGTCAAAAAATGTATCTATTTCAAATGAGTTATTGGCCATGTGGAGATCCCCATGGAAAGGCCAAGAGGTTTATCAAACTCCTCTGCTGACCTCCAGAGTATTTATAACCAGATCACAAGACACAATTTTCACCTGTTTACAAGCACAACAAACTGGCATGTGATGCTGGTGCTCCTACCGCCCTGTTACAGGATGGAACACAGCGTGCAACACACAGAGCTGCAACGGGCCTCCTGCATGACTTGAGAAATCAACGACAAATGAACACAAGCTTCAGTTTTTTAAAGGACTGCATGTCAGTAGAGGACAAAGTGGACAGGGACTGCCAAAGTTTTAAAAAAATATTCTTACTATTTGCTTTGCAAAGCAACTCCTCACACCTTACTGGTAAGTTCTCACAGGCACTCAGTGTTCACTCTCTGGGAGTACATGGTTGTTTTGCATTGTACATGTGCTGAGCACAGCTAAAAAAAAAGTCTCAGCTGCCAAGGTTCTGTGGCCTGATGAGATGACAGCACTGGTGGAGTCCCCAGGCTAAGGAAGTATTAAATAACGAGGGAGAGGGCAAGGATCCTGATGAGAAAAATCAGAAGTTCCAGTTACTGGTTCTCCAGACTTAAGCCAGGTAATCCAGAGTAGGAACACCAAAAGGATGCCTCTCCATCCTTTTCTCCTCTTCCCCTTAACTAAAATGATTTCTAGGAATTAGCTGGCCTACAAGTGTTTGTTTTAAACAACAATTTCTTTACGTTCCTGCTAAAAATACAGAAATACACGAAGCGTAAGTGTCATTCGGCACAGAAGGTGCTGAAAAATTTAAATCCTTTTCTTCATCAATGTGAATCCAAAATATTGTCAGGGCAAGCGTGGTTCTGAACATGCAGGCAAGTTAAGTTGAATAACATACTCTACTGGACCGTAACACACTAACAAATTACAGACACATCTGACCTCCAGTTAATTGATTAACAAACCATTGAAGATCTGGGAAATGAAGGCCAGAATGGGGAAATTCCTTCTCTCACCTCCTATCGCCTTCACCAGCACATCTTCTAACAGTCCCAGGGTTGCATTTTTCAGCATACTAAAAAAGGAAAGGCAGACACTGAAATTTATGAAAAGCCAAGGGAACCTACTGAGTGCCACCTTTCTTGTTTCATTCCTCATGTCACTGGCATAAATTGGGTTCACAGTCTGCTCCCTCACTTAACAGCCCTATGTATCTTGCATTCATATCTCTCTCCCTGCCTGCTAGTTTTTAATACCACTTACCAACTTTCATTTCTTCCCAGCTGCCTTTTTTCCCTCCAGGGCTCTCTATACAGCCCTCAGGGAACTCAGGAAAATACATATTCTACCATTTCTGTTTATGTTCCCAGGTCCTTCAGATAAGGCACGGTACTCATCCTTTCTCAGGCTGAAGAAGACCCAGTAGGACACTCTCCATTACAGGCTAAAAAAGGCTGCTATTTAAACTTGGATGCTTACAGTAATAGAAGGGACTTGCTGGTATCACCAAAGGCTCAGGAGCACAAAATGAAGCGTTAGTTAAAGCCAAGTTTTTCCTATACAGGGATACTGTAAACAAGAAACAGGCCAGAAGTGTTGCTTTTTAAGAAATAATTACAGTATAAAGTGTTTTTTCTTAGCAGGTATTTGTTTCTGATTTCCTGGGGTTTTTGTATATGTTCTAGAGCATTTAAATCTAGCTGTTGGAGCCTCAAAAGCATAAAGGTACCTAATACAGTGTTCCAACTGAATTCCTGTAAGAAATGCCTCCAAGCCATTTAACTGAATGAAGAAGCAGAAACATTTACCATCAGGTGGCCTTCTCACAGTTGCAGAAATTTGCACCGCAAGCAGCAGCACTCTAGTGCTACTTGGAAAAGGCAAGCCTGCCAGGGCTGAAAATAATATTCAGGAGCAATAAAAACTACTGACTATGGCTCGTAGTGAAGGCAAACTTTTTGGGGGAACAGCTTCAAGCCATGGTTGAGATGCCGGTTCCTGTATGGCACCAGTCAACGCTCAGTGTTAACAGCCAAGAGGCTCTGGGGAGACCCACCTTTTACAGAGATTTCAGCCTTGCTGTCCTTCAAAACAGGGGCAAAAAGGTAGCAAAACTGATTTGAAAAGTAAGGTGCCAAGCGACAAGAAAACTGAAGCTCGAGATTGGTGACCACATGACTTCCTAACATAACCAGGGCTTGGGACTCTCTGCTAGGTGTCCTGTACATCAGGTAACACAAAGAGGTGGGCAGAAGCAGCAGCATCTACATCTGGAGTAGAGCAGTATGCAAAACTTGTTCTGAGGCACTTTCTAGCCCAGAGGCTAATCTAGACTGGGGTTGTGTGACTTGTTTCTATGAAGAAGCGAAAGGACAGATACAACATTTCTTGGGTAATATTTATTCAGAAAATAATACTTAGAAAATCTTTTTTCCTCAAATAAAAAACCACAAACAGCAAGAGACAGATGTTTGCATTCTTTCTGTTTCCACATTCTTGTCAACCTGTCCTGTATACAAAAGTTTGTTGTCAGCTTTTTCTGGACCCTTGCTACAAGTAATTCCCTAACTGCCTATAGGCCTTCTTGCCAGTACCAGCTTCAGAGACATTTCTCATATTTTCCCCTCCCTCAGACACTTTCAAATACTCATTCCAGCAATGGATTTCGGACTCCCAACTGGCTGTGAACACGGAGCAAGGTGTCACATAAGGCCAGTTCTGCAAAGTTATCAGCATGCCAACATGATGCCGTACAAAATGCACCTAAACTACTACAGTAAAGCACACTGAGTCTAGTTTTAATTGAAAGGGGGAAAAGTGCCAAGTTCCTAAGTAGGTCTCTAATAATAGCAAGACATAAAATTAAACCTCAGGAAAGATGCATATTATAATCATGGCCTTTAATGTTAAAACCAGTGTTAAAATACTGTGTTCTTCAAGGTATGAAGTCACTCAAGTATTTAACAACACTTGAAGAGCAGTAAACCCTGTTTTGTTAGAAAAGAATAACATCTTTAATTGAGCTTTTAAAAACTGACCAGGATTTTACAAGGGCAGGTTCCTAGCATTACTTGAAATGAAGATCTTTTAAATAATTTAATGTTATACATCATTAAGCTGAAGTATTCAAATTCAAGGTAGAGAACAAAGCACAGAGAGATAAAGTGATCTGCCCAAGGTCACCTGAAAATTTGTGAGAAGCAAGAAGAGAAACTGATTTTTGACAAAACTTTATGCCCTGACCAGGAAGATAATCTTTCCTCCAACACTGTATCTTGGGGTGATTAAGATCCTGTCCAGGTAGAAATATGTATTAATGTAAAAGCTACATCCCTCCCTGAAAAAAATGCAAGCAGATATATATAGCAAAAACTGGGTGTGCATAAACCCAAATCGAGACAGTGTAGTGCTAAGGCTGTGCTCTGTCCCGGAAACAGCATGCTATCTTGGGTGGAATAAATGTCCCCATTATATTTATAATGAAGCTAATCAATTTTGTGATTGTAAAATAACCCTGTCCAGAATTTTGATGAATCACATGACATATCTTCCAAGGAGTCTATTGTTAAAGATGCCTTTTTTACTGAAATTTTAATAATTAATCATGATTTGGGGAAGGTTTTATTTCTGTGTGGCTTATCCTTTGATGATCTAATTTACATTTATAATTATCTATTCCCTTGTGGATTAATTGCTCATGTTATTTTCCCTATTAATCAGATGTCAACATTTGCATTACAGATGACTGTTTGCATTATTTTCATACTACTAAATCTGACAGCAGAGTACCAGTGATAAATACCTTCCTCACTTCTAGGGGTGAATTAGTCCATCGGTCCTTTTAAACAAAGGCATTATTAGGATCTTACCACTTTTCTGAACTAGGTTGGTTGTTCTGTGGTATTATCCACATATACTTATTAAGTCTAAAAATTTACTTTTTTTTTTTCTGCAAACTGTAAATGCACAAATATTTAGTTCACCCATTGCTATCAAACAAGCCCTGAGCAAAGGGCAGGGAGTTATGAATCTGAGGCCATCACAGACTTCTTTCCTAGATCCCCGTGTACACTTAGAATAGAGTTTCACACCTTCCAGCTATTCACTGCAACTCCTTCCTGGATGCTGTCACACACAGTGCTGCCTGAAAAGCTATTTTCTAAGAAGTGCTTGCTTATATTTAGGAAAAACAAATTATCAGTGCTAGTACGGAACAGTACAAATTGTTGACCTGAACTAGGCAACCCGACTGTGCCTGGAGCGCATCAGGGAGAACTCTCACACCCTGCTCTGTCCCCATACCAGGGAGGCAGGAACCTTTGACAGGGGGCCGTGGACATTCACCTCCTTCCCAGCACAGGTAGGTCCAAAGGAACAAAGTCTGCACCCCTGCTCCCAGATAGGTGGCATTATTACATCTGGCCCTGATGGGTTGCTACAACCCTTTCCCCAGGTATGACTCAGACACACAGGCCAAGAGGGAGGGGGGTTACCCCACTCCCCACACTTTGCTGCTCCATCCTCACCTACTTGTAGGGAATAGGAAGCAATAGCAGCTCCAATGATGCTCTCCCTGGGCTGCTATTCTGACGTGCAGGTCTGGGCATGGTATTATATATTTGTTCTTTGCGCAGGAGTAATGGAGCTCTTCACAAGTCCCTAACGCTCACAAAGAAGCACAGTAAAGGTCATACTACATCAGATTATTGAGATATGCTTCTTCTGCCTAAAAGCATCCCTGCCCCCCCTGGGTCAGCAGTTTCAACAGACCTGGTATCCTCTGAGTAAAGACTTGCTAAGCCCTGCCATTTTCCACTTCTACGACAACACAGAACAAACTGGACACGTAAAATACTTACACTAGTGTCAGAAGCATAAACAAATGATGCATCACAAGCAAATGTGGTGGAAGCCATACTTTTTATAGCATGAGGAAAAATTCCAAGAGGATCTGTCACATAGATCTGAAACTCCCCAGTGGTGGGGTGTCTCTTCTTCTCATCATCCTTTAACCAGCACTACAAGTGCTGCCTTGAAATCTGTCAAGGAGGAAGCAAGCTTGCCACAGAGGTTTCCAAGCCATTTCTTTCGTTCTGGGATAGTTAGCATTTCCTCCGTGAGACTTTCATCAGACAGGGAAGGATAAATACCTACTCTGCCCACTCCCACACAAGAACATTTTCCCTACCCCATCAAATTAGAAAAATCTATCTTACAGTAATCCACACTGCACTGTCTGCACAAGCAGGACTGTCAGTTGTGGAGTCCAAAACAAGTGGCTTTTGAGGAGGTACACGCTCAGCGACACTGACAGGCTGTCTTGCAAGGAAAGACAAATTGAAGGTCTATTACATCTTAAAGTGATGAAGCCCTTTCTAACACCTGTTTGGTTCCTTATTCAGCTCTGCTCTAGGGCTAAACTACAATCTGTTCAATTCCCAAACAGCATTATTTTCATCTGCATAAATAAGGAGGGCTGCTCATTGTGTTAAGTACTTTTTAGGTAGGTAAATGTCTCAAGGTGGTCCTCAGTGAGAAAACCTTCAAGTCAACCAGCTCAGCTGGCATCTGCTACCAAGACATGAAGTATTAAAGTACTGGCTGATAGAGGCTCAACTTGGCAATAACTGGGAAAGTTGCTCCAATAACCCATTCGTGGAATGCCCTCATTTTCCAGTCCATGAATATGGTTCCTCCCTTGAATTCACAGTCTCATTAGTAAAGCTCAGCAACTCTATGCATTTTGTGCACGAATAATACTTTTGCATCCACTGGTAGGTGTTGTGCAGAAGGCTGCTCATTTCACAACATAAAGCTTTTCATACGCTCATTCCTTATAGCATATTGTTGGATTCTGTCATTCCCATATTGTATCAGTTCTTCCCTATCTCTTCATGTCCTTTAAATTACACTGTTGTTCTTGCATCATATTCCTGGGGTCATTAAGTACCTGAAGTGTAAACATCCTTATTCTCTGCCACAAGAGATCAGGGAGAAAATTGTGCAAGGCAGGTCAGAGTAGCCCCTTCTAACGAGAAATGAAAGCCTGGACTTGTGCACAGCTCTGAAATGTGCTATTGAGCTGTCATAATGACATACTACATCCCATTAATCTGCAATTACACACTGACAGGGACTGTCAATCCAATACCATATCCATTCAGCAGAACTAAATGTACCATTTCTGTCCCCAACACTGTTCCTATGGCCAAAACTCTTCAAAATAAAGTTAAATGTGGGATTCAATGGAGCAGGAAGGAATCCAAATTCTGAATTAAGGAGGAGAGAGATTATAGCCTCACCACATCTGTGACTCTAAAGCCTGACAAAACGAGATGATTCTGCGTGAATATCTGCAAGCACAGAAATCATCTGCTAACGTCCGCAGCAAACTTGTGGTTTGTTCCCCTGGTACAACGAACTTTTTGTTATCTATATGTGCTCACTCATTTGAAAGAGGTGCTATACTGTCTGAAGTCCCCCTTGATACCTATTACACCTGCCCCCAAAGCACACCACATCCCCTGATAGTTCTGTCTTGCTCAGCTTGGCAAAATAAGAAAGGTCAACACTGTTATGCATCCACAGCTGAGAGTCAAAGTGTTTTAACATCGCTGGAGGCTTAAGATGAGACATGAGCTAGATAAAGCACAGTCCAGTGGACAGAGACGAGGCTGAGACTCCCTGTCTCCTTCGTTCAGACTGAAGAAATATATTCCCTTTACACACTGTAGTGCCTCGGAAGTTACCGTCCAGTGATTGCTGCCTTCTCTCTGCTGGTGGAAGCATTCGTGCAAGTGCTGCTGGATCTGCTTTGGGTAAAATCCATCAGGACAGATCAAACCAAGCGCTGCAAATTGTTTACAATAAACTGATAGATTCAGCTTCCCTGGGATCATCACCAGCCCTGAGAAACAGCGACAAGTAGTGACATCTTGGCTGACACAGCTGGAGCCAGAAAGGGACATCTGGTAAGAGCTGGAGGCCTCATTCCAGGAAAACATGCCTGCCCGGGGGAAGAGAAGGAGGTGCTCAAGTGCTGTTCTGAGCAGGAACTGTATCGACCAAGAGCACACAAATGCTGCCTTAAATGACACCATGAGACTGCAAGCTCTTCCAAACTGGGGCTGCCCCAGGGCTGAACCCAGGCACAGCATCCGAAGCAGCTCTCCATGTAGCCTGCAGCCAGTGGAGACAGACATCATCTAAGAGTGACTTACCCACCCTAAACCAGGCACCCGAAATAGCTGGGCTGAAGCACTGTCAGGCCTAGATGCTTTAAGTTTAGACAGCTAGGGACAGATGAGATGAATTCCACTTTGATGAACTGAGCCTTGCCATGATGGGATTCAGCACTCAGGGCTGCAGCAAAGTGTCTACATCCACTGAGAGACTTTAGGTTTCCTTCCCCAAACTGTTTCAAAATATATTATGATAATCAATTTCACTGCAACTCAACAACTTGCACAGCTGTTTATATTTTGAAAGTATAAAGAATTTTACAATTCCAAACAAAGAACCACAAACACACAAATGACCGCAGTGTTCTTTATAACGTACCACTTCTGCAGCATTACAAAGCACAGCAGGCACCCCAGAAGAGTACGGGAACACCTAACCATTGTAAATGCTGGTTCTGAGGACTGTCTCCTGCCTTCCTGCTCCCATACAGCTGGGAACTCTGGGCTCCCGTGCCCAGGGGAGAATTCAGTAGAAACTGTTTCCTCCAATAGGACTGTTGCTTTGCCAATAGCACAAACATGGCTATGGGCAAAATTAACCCCGGTAAATGAGTTTGCAGAGTACACCTGTTTATCTAAACAGTTATGTTCCTTCTCTCTTTTAATCAGCTCCAAATCTTAGATTATTTTTTATTATCCTCAGTATTCACAGAAAGCAAGTAAATATGCAAGGTGCTTAAAGCTTACAAAAGCACCTGCAATACTTGGCAAATGACTTTTCAAATGCTTGAGGTGTTTGCAATTGCCTGCGCATCTCAGGGTCAGAGGTCAGCACCTATCAAAGCCCTGACAGCTGTGGAACAACCAGACACGCAAAGCTGCCAGCCATGGGCACCCAAGCCTGTGGTGCAAATTTAGCAGCTATTCAAGAGTCTGTCACGGAGTTGCTGTTTAGAGGGAGGTCGCAACAACTGGGTCTGGGAAGAGCTGGACACTTTGCACGAAAGAACATTGCCTGCAGCGCCAGACACCTACCTGCAAGGAGGGACTTGGCAAAGAAAGAGAGATAGTGTTGCCAAGTGTGTAAGGACCTTGGCAGCATAGACACCCAGCTGCCCTGTAGTCGCTCCACCCTATACCACAGCTTGACGTCTTACACCAAGACTTGATGTCTAATCAAAAGACTTCTCGCCTGTAAGCTCCCTTGTCCATCTGCACGGTGTGGAGGGACCCTCTGGTCCCCTCAGCTGCCCCCAGCTGTACTGACTGTACAGCACGGAGTGGCTGCCTGCCAGCAGTCTCACCGCAGCAGTTTCTGCTCCCCAAGCACACGTTAAGGCCACCTACATCCTTGATCAGCCTCTTTTGGAGTAGTTTGACAAAATAAATACACACACATCTCCACTTGTTTGATTTTCATTATAAAAGGAAAGTAAAGGTGTTAAACCGACAGGTCTTGATACTGCTTCTGCAACAGACTACTGGATCACAAAGCAGTGGCCACTAACAGAGAACATCAAGGAAACAAACACCATTCACTTGGTCTCCAGGAAAGAAAATGCTTCTAAAGTGTTAAAAGGCAAAATAATTTATTTCTATATATATATATGCACATTAAGGCTACATTATATAACAAGCTGCCTGACAGGTCCTTGAAGAACAAAGGTAGCTACAGCATAGAAAAGGAGGATGTGGAACCCAAGGAGATTTACTTTCTTCTCTTCTCCTACCATCTACTTCCATAGATGCAATTTAATTTCATTTTTGTCTCACAAAAAATAAAATATATCTGTAGTGTTTGGCTGCCAAGATGGTTTTGAGCCATTCACATCTTCCTAAGTCTTGTAGTCATGGTCAACCATCCCAAGAGGGTGAGTGGAATGGAAAACCACTAGAAGGAAATTCAAAATGCACATTCTCCAATGTGAAAGGTATTTTAAAATACCTTTCAAATAAAAGTCATAATAAAAAAAAATAATCTGATGACAATTAGTCCTACTGGAAGCCTACAGAACACATTCTCCTGTACATGAACCTTAATATTGGAAATTTTAATCTGCCTAATTTACCATGTATAATCACCTATATAGGAATATAATTTCCAGGAATGGAAAGGAACTGTTAAAATAGCAGAAAGAGCACAATGAGAACCATTCAAGCTAAAGCTGGGCAAAACGCAAACTGAAGTACAGCTGAATAATTTATTACAAAGAGTAATTAACCATTGCCACAATTTAATGAACCACACAGTACTTTGTCACTTCAAACCCTCAAAGAAAGCAGTATGGTTTCTGACAATACGCTCCTGCAGAAGTAAAAATTTAAGAGCTAGACACAAGAACTGCTGAATGAGGGTCTTGAGCCCAAGTTAACCAGGAAGCCTAGGTCACCATAACACTTCCTTCCTGAGGACCTCTTAGCCTGCTTAGATGACAGAGATAGTCTACGTCTACTAAGAGAAGCAAATCCTGCTAAATAAATCAGTGCATTATTATCAGGACAATAGAGCTACCTCAACATACAGAAAATAAGGAACCAGCCTACAACGGCCCTACAAAACCAAAGGTCACTCAACTCCTAGCACAATGCCATACTATATGCATCAGCAACAAGGACACAGACAGCTAAATACACATAATTTTAGAAATAGCAGACTGTGCTAATTGATTTTATATTTACAAAATCAATTAAATTCACCAGAAAAAAAAAAAATGCTGTATTTGGATGTGGATCGTGTACACAGCTACTTTCTCCTGACAGCAGGGTCACAGCTGGAAGACGTGGTAGGAAGTACGAGACCATGACTGATAAAATCACATAACAGCATTGCCAGCTCTCACAAATAAATCATAAAGCACAGCATTTAGCACTTGCAGGACATTGCAAGAGTCCTTGATGTGAAGCGAGTAGCTCCTCCAGCTCTTATTTTCAGGCCTCCTAATTCAAGCAGAGTTCTGTATAAGGCCCTGAAGCAACGTACTCCTCAACTATCTGATTTGAGGATTTTTTTTTCTCCATGAGGAACTAAAAGATCTTTCCCTCCACTTTAAGACACACTGTGCCCACCACATTCAAGCTCTGTCATTTCTTGTTCTGCAACTTCTGTACTGCTCTCAGTTTCCCTGCAGCATCGCTTTTTATTCCACATACCAAAGGGCTATACAGCAGAAAAAGTTCAAAGGCAGAAGAGGAAAAAAATGAAGATCATAAAGAAGGTGGGTGGCGCTTACTTACCACCCACCAAGACTAATGGAGGAGTCACTGTCTCAGCACACAGGGAAGTCTATGAAGGTGAATATATTTTTATGTGCACTCACAGCCACACTGCTGACCTCCTCCTCCTCCTCCTGCAAACACAGCGTAAAAGTAAAAAAACATATTAAAATCACAATAAATTTGCTTGGTCTTTTAAGAAATTGTTATTTTAAGAAACTCATGCATTAGTTTGATTTCATCTCTTGAGATCATCAATGTCATATGGAGCCCAAGTCCCGTGTTTTGAGTATCCAGGGACACCTTCTACCTTCCTTTATATTAAAAGAGGGCATCCTACCAAAATATCTGGCTGAGAGATGCATCTCTTCTGACTGCAACTAATCCAGCAAGCTCCTCTCTCCTATTTGCAAGTGCAAAAGACTACAAGTCTCCATTTCAATCCAGCATAAGACCTATGCAAGAAATACAATGTTTGCACATACGTGGTAGAATACCATAAGGAAAATTCAGTAGATACAGATATTGTCAGCATTTTGTGTTAACTGTGAGGAGGGGAAGAAGGGTGAAGGGGCACTAAAAACCCTCTTAGGATACTGGACAGCCCAACCAGATGAAGTCATGAAGCCAGCCCTAAGCCTCATGTTGCTGTATCTGCTTGTTTAGATAAGCCAGCTTGGCTACAGCTGTGGTTCACAGCTGCAACACAGAACTGTACAAGTGCGAGACCTGTTTAGTTTGATTTTAAACCTCTTGCTAGCTGTGGTGAGCTACCTTGGCTAAGAGCCGCATGCCCACCCAGGCGCTCGCTCACTCTCCTTTTCAGCAGGACATGGAGAAAATCAAAAGAAGAGGAATGAGAAAGCTTGTTGGTCGAGGTAAAGACAGGGAAACAGCTTATCAATTACTGCTGCAGGCAGAACAGACATGACTTGAAGAAAGTTACTTAACTTAATGCCAAGTAAAATAGATTTAGGTAGTGAGAAACAAAAAGAAAAACATTAAAACACCACCTTTCCTCTCCCCTCTCGCAGGCTTGACCTCACTCCTTTTCTCCAGACTCCACTCCCCACCCCAAGCAGCACAGAGGGATGAGGGCTATGGTCACAGAATCATAGAATGGGTTGGGTTGGGAGGCATCTTTAAAGGTCATCTACCCCAACCCTACTTCAATGAGCAGGGACATCTTCAACCACGTCAGGTTGCTCAGAGCCCCGTCCAGCCTGGCCTTGAACGTTTCCAGGGATTGGGCACTTACAACTTCTCTATGCAACCCTTTCCAGTGTTTCACCACCCTCATCATAAAAAATTTCGTCCTTATATCTAGTCTGAGTCTGCCCTCTTTGAATTTAAAACCATTGCCCCTTGTCCTATCACTACACGCCCTACTAAAAAGTCTGTCCCCACCTTCCTTGGGAGCCCCCTTCAAGTATCGCAAGGCCGCAGGAAGGTCTCCCCGGAGCCTCCTCTGCTCCAGGCTGAACAGCCCCAGCTCTCCCAGCCCTCCCAGAGAGGGGCTCCAGCCCTCTGGCCACCTCTGCGGCCCCCTCTGGCCCCGCTCCAACAGGCCCATGTCTCTCCTGTGCTGAGGACCCCACAGCTGGACCCAGCGCTGCAGGGGGGTCTCACCAGAGCGGAGAGGAGGGGCAGCATCCCCCCCTCGCCCTGCTGCCCACGCTGCTGGTGACACAGCCCGGGACACGGGTGGCTTTCTGGGCTGCGAGCGCACGTCGCTGGCTCACGCCCAGTTCCCACCCACCAGCACCCCCAAGTCCATCTCCGCAGGGCTGCTCTCCATCCTTCACCCCCCAGCCCGTATCGATACTGGGGGCTGCCCCGACCCCGGTGCAGGACCTGGCACTTGGCCTTGCTGAGCCTCAGGAGGTGCACGTGGGCCCACGGCTGGAGCTTGTCCAGGTCCCTCTGAACGGCATCCCTTCCCTCAGGGTCATCACTGCGCCACTCAGCTTGGTGTCACCTGCAAACTTGCTGGTGACTTTTTGAATATCATGGAGACACATCAGCCAGTTCCCTCAAGACCCTGGGTTGCATCTCATCACGTCCCATTCTGTATGTTCAGGTTCCTCAGGTGGTCTCAAACCTGATCTTCTCTTAAAGTGGGAGGGACTTTACTCCCTCCACCCCTGCCTTGAGGTCCATCCACTCAAGAGGTATGCTGTTGAGTACCTCAACCTTCTCCTCACCCGTTGTTACCAGTTGCCAGTCGTGTTCATTGGTGAGGTACATGTTCTTTGGCCTTGCTTTTCTGGCTGACATACCTACAGAAGCCCTCCTTATTATCCTAGCAGCATGATGGCTTCCAACTCCTCCTGTTTGTTGCTCATGCCGTGTGCACTGGTACAGAAGCACTTCAGCTGGGCTGTTGGCTACATCACCTTTTTAGAGGAACACACCTTAATTCCTTTGAGGTATTTCACTGGTATTTCCTTCTTGGCTCCTATTACCTCAGAAGCCCCTGGATCCCCTCCATAAGATTTGAGACATGCTCCAGTGTACACAGAACACTGCAGAGCAACAGGCTGAGGGCCTTTCCTAGCAGCCTGTCCCTCTAACCTTGGCATGTCATCCCATGGCTTGTCATTTCTGTGGAGGTAGCTAGGCTGCATAAGGCTGCTGTAACAGAAAATGGTGTCCAGCACCCCTTCTGTCCCCTGCTTTTCTAATATAAAGGGTCCCAACTTTTTGCAGTCATTTGTACTGCCACATGCCCAGCCACCTCACCCTCATCCCACAGCAAGCAGGTTAAATTCTCCCTGCAATCTGTTTCCGTCGGCATTGCAGGCAGCAGGATGGAGAACAGCAATTCTTCCTCCCTAACTTGTCTGTTTGGGTACTGAATTAACGATCCTTTGATCTACACCCTGACACTGACTTCACAGCCTAAGGCTTAAACTCTTATTTAGTGCCCGTACCATACCAGGATATGGAAGCAGCAATAATTCCTGACTTGTCTGGGTGGGATAACGGGGTATTTGCAAACCACCCAGCAAGGGAAAGAAGTTAGTTTTTATTAGCAGGTCTAATTTAACACAATTCATGACCATTTTAAGTTACTATTATCTTCAAGGAGAGGTTCCTGCAGCCCTTTACCTAGCATAGTATGGGCGACACACCTTCATTTGTAATTAGCTTGCTTACCCTTGCTTCCATTCTCTACGAAAAGGAATGCTCTGGTAAGAGCTAGAAACTTGTTGATTCACATTACTATGTAGCCTCTAGACCACAGAAACATCTCTTGAAACAGTGGAAATCCCAGCACCTGAGCCATCGAGAAGCAGGCAAAAAAAAAGCCCTGGAAACACCAAAGACCAGACAAGGGAGGTTTCTGAGGAACTGGGGAGAGCAGGGAAGGCACATGAGCACAGTCACCTGCAAAGCAAGCAATAGTTCTGAAGCACCCTCAGTCCCAAGGCTGAGCAGCCCTCGTGTGCTGCCATTTATCCATCCGTTGCACACTGCTCCCACCCTCCTGCCCCTCCGGAAGAGAAAGCGGAGCCAAGATGCAAAGCTGAGCGCTGACCCAAGATGCAAAGCGGAATGCTTTGCTTTCCATCTCAGCATGTTGGAACGTGCTGGAAAGTCAATGTACTTGTGGTTCTAGGGCTAGGGAGAACGCAAAACACGAGCCAGACATCCAGTGAGGCAAAGAGGCTCCTTCTCAGGAATTGTCATTTATACTTGGTGAGGGCAGGCACACAGAACAGATTTTGGTCCAAACCCCTCCTCCCTGACCCTTCCCATGGAAGCTGAACTCATTTGGCCCTGCTGAATGACATTCCCCAGACCACAGCCTGGAAACTGCCTTCATCTTCTTCTGCCTGTTGTCTAAACTGATCACGTGCTCCTGAGGGCACGGAGTCATCCTCCTCGACTGTACAGCACCCAGCACAAAAGGATTGCGTCCTGAGCCTTTTAGGTCCTGCTGAGAGGTGAGAAATACAGAGCAATGTTTCCCAGCCACATCACCTGCTCCTACCAAGAATGGACACAGTGGTTATGGGAGGGGTGGAGACAACTTAGAAAGCCACCTGCATTCCACAAGATCGCCTGGCAGACCCCGCTTGGTCCTACTTCTTCACTGGGAGAGCACCCTTCTGAAGAAATAAGCAAGATCCCATCCTGGGAGTTTGGGAGGATCTCACCTCAACACCCTCTGGGTCTAGGCATCATCTCCACGGGCACATCAAGGTCCTGTGGTCATCCCTTGGGATGCTTGCCAAATGCCTTTCTTCTACCCTGGCTCAAGCTGCTGCATTTGAATAGATCCCACAAGAGAGATGTAGACCCTTAACTCCTGCCAATTTTGATGACAGTCAGGTATCCAGCAAGGAATGGTGTGCCTAATACACCTGAGGAGCTGCCTGCTCTTTGAGACGAGCTGTCGCTCAGGAGAAGTGCACTTAGCCCTTCCACTCATTTTTTCAAGACTGTTTACTCCTCAGGTGAGGGACTTACTGAAGCATAAGTAACAGCGAGCATAAAATTCAGACTCAGCAAGGATTTACACATTCAGCACCACACACATACTTGTGAATTAAGGGTTTTATGAGCGGGTTTATCAAACCTGGGCAAGGTGATGGCTGGCTTTGGGATCCTGGAGGATAAAAGGAAACTCAGCATGAAATCAATTTCACAACCATTAAGAAAAATAAAGCGTGAGAGAGAATGAAAGAGTGATTGAGCGTGTTTGGGACTCTGTGCGCCTGTGCTCTAGCATTCTTTTAAAGACAAAGCAAACAAAAAATCATTCACAGGGCGCTCTGGTCCTAACAAAACATACACAACCACCTCCTGAGAGCAGAAAGCCCCTGTCTGCTGCTCCCAGAAGTGGATAACCAGGGAAACAAACCGCCCCTCCAAGCACCCAATCCCCACCGGGAGCTGGACAGACGGCCAGAGACCGGCACGACCAGCAGGAACTCCTTCTGCGTCAAACAGCATCCTCTTGTATCTCATAAGGCCTCTTTTATCCCAAAGGATCCTGAAGCACTTTACGCTATTTATACACAGGAACCACTTCACTAGTCATTGAACTGAGGAGAGGAACAATAACCGTCTCTTTTCTCTCACTCAAAGCGCCAGAAATCAGTGCCTGGCATGTGTTTGCAGAGCTCATAGCAGTGAGACCAGGAACAACAGTTCAGATCGGTCAGGGTTAGCCAACAGACAAGACAAACTCGTCACTGCAGCCTATCAGTATTTTAAATTCTATTTTCCCAACTCTATTCACGGGCATTGTGAGGGGTTTTTTTGTTTCGTTTTTTTTGGGGGGGGGGGGCGTGTGTTTTTTTGTTTTTTTTTTTTTAAAGCAGGGCTTTGTCTGCACTGGAGAACTTACCAGTAGCATTAAACCACATTTCTCAACAAAACAATTTGTGCAGAATCAGCTTTCCGCCTGATCCCTTCCCATTCATTACCTTCCTATTCATTACATTCATTTTCAGCTCAGCTCTCAGAGGCAAAGCCACTGGGTCCTCAGCGTTTTCAGGGAGCGCTCACAAAACCTCCCTGCCCTGTAGCCATGCCAGCACTAGGACCGAGCCAAAAAGCACTAAAAATCCTGGGAGGATAAAAATCCTCCCAGCCCCCACAAAGCCTATTCAGGCAATTCTGTACATGAATTCAAAGTGCTCTTCAAATAATGCAGCGATGACAACTATTTGCTCACTCCCTACAAATCGCTGGGATTTTACACCGTGGTTTGAGCTTAGGGCAAAGACTAACCTAAGAACACATGGTATGTTGTAGCTAGCACAGTCACTCAAAACTTAGCTGCGGTCTCATTGCAGAGGTACTTTCAGTTTAATTCCCTATCAACTCTGCAGTGAAAAGCTTAAAGAGCCAGTAGATTTTCCACCTACCCACAGCAGCAGGTACATGTCCCATGGCAGGTCATCATCTTCACCTCACAAGGTCATGAACAAATTGTGGGACTTTAAATCCCACTGTCAAAAATACATGCAACAGTTTTTGGAAGAGAGGGCAGGCAGCCAGTTTGCTACCATGGGGTACATTTCCAGCTTCTCAATGACACAATATTTTATAATCTTACTGCCTGGAAGACCCTTTCCTTCCTCAAAGCACCCCAACAAAGAAAAAAAGATGTAACATGTTGTAATAGAACCACAGACAGATCATGCGACTCTCCCAGCAGAGAGAAGGGGGTGGATTCGCTCTCCTGGCATCTCAGCATCCATCCTCCATCTGCTGAGCTGTTCCATCCTCTGGAAAAGCACTGCAGAACATGAAGCTGTAAAACGCAAAGTTTTCAAGCTATTTGTTAGCACTGCCCTGCCGGTGCCTGAGACACATGACTGCAGACAGCACAAAGCAAGAAGAGCATAAAAAGCTGGCAGCAGCTTTAGCTTTTGTACAAAACCTGTTTTGCTTTGAGTAGGCTCTTCCTGTTCGCACTTTCAGCGGTGTAAACAAACAAAAGTCTCTGGAGTCAGCTCAAAGATATCTCCCAGGCAGCTCATCTGTTTCAACTCCACAAAGATCGTAGTAACTAAGAAGGGATCTGACTGTGGAAACTACAGTTAACGGTCTTACTGCTTCACCCATGTTGCTGATTAGCTCAGAACAGGAGAAAACCTCTCAGCATGTCAGCGACGGAGCAGGTACCTGCAGTCCTAAGAACAGAGCAACCCACTCCTGCAGCGTCCCAGCGCATCAACAGAAAAGGGAGCATCATGCAGCCACAGAACGGGGCAACAGCAGCTCTCACCTCAGCATGGCAGCTGGAGAGATACCTGTGACATCTTCAGGAGCCTCCCTCCCTACCTAGGACAGCCACCTCATGCGGGAACACACTCGCACCTGTAATTAACCACTTCGCTAGCAGCAGCACCAGGAATGGCCAAGAAGTCTCTTCTGCCCATAGGTCCTTATATATCCATGATGTCTGCGTCTCCAAGGCTGTTTTGGAGCGATCATTGAATGCTTTGAGGAGTTATATTCCTCTCCAGAGCTAAAAACATTTCACTAGAGTCAGATCAAATATCAAGCACAGTCAAGGGCAAATTAAATGACATTTCATTTCCCAGAGCTGTAAGTCCAAGTCCATAGGAGCTGCCTCTCTCCTGTTGCTATAGGAGCAATGCAGGAAACAATGCTCAATCCACGCTGCTTAAGGCTGCCTTGAAAAGGACCATTCTTCCAGTAAATTAAACAACCCCCAGCCAAAAATAAAACATTCCTCCCCCTTCCGCCTTGCTCTTGTGTAGCAGGTTTTAATGACTGCACCAAACCCATTTACACAGCTGTTTTTAGACCAGCCTGCAAACTTGACAGGGAGGCACCAGCACGAGAATAAATAACTGGGAGGCAAGGGCTGTCCTCCAGGAAATTACTCGCTGGCCCTTCGCCAAGGCTAGGGGCAGGGGAGAAAGATGAAAAGAAGTCCTTGAGCCCAGAGCACATACTAACCAATTCTAATGAAACCTCCCAGCCCCAAGCCCTGATCAACTACTTCCCTGAAACACCTCGCTCCACCAGCCCGTACACAGAGGCACCAGGAGCTGGGCTGGCTCAGGACCTCTCCGCCACTTCAGATAAAGGCACAGGCAAAGGGCAGCTCTCCACCAAGGGTCCAGAGCTATAACCACTGCAGAAACCTGGGCCAGTCTGTCTCAGCGTATCATCCGTTTCATTTAGAGCTGGCAGGAATAAGTAACTGGGAAAGGGTTCCTCTAACAGCTGCCAGCACAAAACAGCTGGACTTCAAACGAAGCTGGGAAATCCTGCCTGGGATTTCTCCACCAACCCACCCTTAGGTTACACCCCTGCCCTATATGAACAAACTTCATTAAAGGAAAGTCTAAAAGGAGTTTGAAACTTAATCCTCCCCACCCCCCCATCTTGTAGGTCAATTTTCAAGTCAAGAGGGACCATATAATCTCATCTGATCTGCTGTTATTTTAAAGGTTAAAATTTTAAAGGCTAAAAGGAGTCTCTACAACTCTGGGACGCCGTGGATTAACCCTCAAATACCAGGGAGACTCAAGAAGACTTTAGGAGATGGGAGAAACCACATACTTTGTCCCTTGGGAGCCTCTCCAAATGCTACTAGCACATACTCAGAATTCAGACTACTTCGCTGAGTTCAGCAGAAAGCAGCAGCACATTTTCCCCTGCACATTAAGAGACAGGAACACAGCAAACATCCAGCGTTGGGCCGGCTCATCATCTGTCTCTCTGTGCACCCCATGCCATCAGTGAGCAGGAGGGGAAAAGCAGTCCACAGCATTGTTCGCTTGTAGGTTAAGACACTCAGTAAGTCCTTAAACATTAAAAGCAAAAAATATTCAGAGAGAATCCAGGAACAACACAGCCGAAAGTTTCTGAAGAAACTGAGGAACTACCTTCCATTTTGGCCCAAGTTTCAGTCAGTACTTAAATACCCGCTGTGAAAATGAGGGCCTTCTAGGATATCAAGGGAACCTGGAAAACAAAAGCCACTTCTTGCTTTTGAAGAATTTAGATAAAACTCTAAAATTCATGCTGGAAATCACCAGGGCAATTCTGAGACAGAAAATAATCCTCCTATTACTGACCTCAGGTGAAAGGGTGTTTCAGTACTGACCACCCTCCTGCCACTCAGAAGCTCCTCATTGCAGTGGTGCATGTGCAGGCAGCAGCAGCACCTGACTTGATAACCGCTAACCATGTGTACAGACACAGGAGAACAAAAAAAGACTATTTGGTCAGGGTGACAGAGGGAGAGGGCACCTGAACTGGCCTGACATGGTTATCAATGTCAAAAACTGGGAGGATACTGCTGATGTGCAGCAGTTATTCCCTTCATACACAGGCAAACCAGGTTCCCACTTACACGCTGTAAAATACCACTGGTAAGAATTACATTGATATAGCTGCACTGATTTAATTTGGATCTCTCACTGCTCTCGTCTAAATTGGCTTGCCCCTCTCTTCTTTTTATTCTGAAAACTTGTTAAAATTCTGGATGAAGTAGCAAACAATAAACCCTCTTTTTTCTGCAAGGGGTTTTCTTCCACAAAGAGACAGATGTAGCCAAGTAAAGGTCATTAAACCAGTGAAAGCTGAGTTTTTCCTCTGCAACTGTGTCTGCTTTGCCTGCTCCCAGCCTTCTGGCAGTACCCCTGGGAGCCAGGATCCACGCTTCCCCAGTGCCTGACCAGCTCCAAGGGTAAATAAATGGTCTGGTGAAGTCAGCCACCAGGATTTTTCTCCTGCTATAAGCGCAATGGTTTAAGTTCCCTTTCCTCCTGTCTGGGGACACACTGCACACACTGGAGGTGAGCCCGGGGAGGCGCACAATGGACAGAGCAGGCTTTTGTTGGGCTCTGCAGAGCCCATCTGCGTGCTCAGCCTCATTCTCCATGTACAGCACAGGCGCTCAGCCCAACGCCTGTACTCTTTCCCTGCTCAAGATGAGGAAAAAACAGCAAACTGGGACTCAGAGGCACAGAAACCAGCCCGCCACTTCCCCCTCCCCAAATACAGACACAGGTCCTCCCAATAACAGGACTTTTATCCCTCCAAAACCACTCTGACCAGACAAGGTAAATCGAAGCCCACATCAAACCTCTCACCTCGCCTCTGGCAGACCCCACGTAACCCCAGGCTCCCAGTGACGATGGAAGAGGGGCACCCCTTACAGCCAGGGGGGACCTGCTGCTACCAACAGGAGCTCGCAGGCAGCTCAAC
>JAVJGJ010000002.1:34618817-34656296 GCA_035590215.1 Microhierax caerulescens | reverse complement strand
AGCCTCAGGAGGTGCACGTGGGCCCACGGCTGGAGCTTGTCCAGGTCCCTCTGAACGGCATCCCTTCCCTCAGGGTCGTCACTGCGCCACTCAGCTTGGTGTCACCTGCAAACTTGCTGGGGGCGCGCTCGGTCCCGCTGTCCGTGTCACTGGTGAAGATACATGGTCAGCACACCACAGTTCCTCTCTGCTGCTCCTTTCCTCTCATACTTTTCCTCTGCTCCAGCATGGACTCTCCATAGGCAGCAGTTTCCTTAGGAATATCCATCTTTATTATATATTATATATTATATATTAATTATATGTTCTATATTATATATTATATATTATATGATATTATATTATATATAATACTATAATATTATTTAGGAATATTCCACAGGCTGCAAGCAATACCTGCTCCACCATTGAGAACCTCCTCTTCCTCCTCTTAATTCCCTGATCTTAGTGCTCCCTCCGTTGTTTCTTACTCTCTTTTTCTCCCTTCTCCTCTGCCTCTGTGGTATTTTTTGCCCTTTCTTAAATATGTTTTAACAGAGGCACCACCAACTTACCTGATGGGATCAGTTTTGGTGTGCAAGTGCTACCCTGAACATCTCTGGGGATTAAAACTGATCTTCTCAAAGCGACATAAAATAGCCAATAAAAATGCATTCTAAAAAAATTCAAAACAGTAAGACTATTTTCCTTAAAAAAAAAAAAAAGTGCCATACGTCAGGTTTTTTAAATTTCAAGCAAATTATTTTTGCCACTGTCTGCAATCAGAATGTGGTACGGATAAGATGTTGACTGCCAAACAAGATTTAAAATAAACAAAAATAAATTAGAACCATATTTTTCATTTCAGGAACACATCCTGCCAGAGGAGTACAGCTGTTCAATTGGCCCAGACCAGATAACTGAAACACATGGTCCCTGGGACACACACCATTGTCAAGCCAACACAAAACACCGTGGCTAACCAAGGACCCGTCAACGCAAAGAGAAAGAAACAGCAGCAGCATCCAAAAGCTTAAAAGGAAAAATAAATAAATAAATAAGGTAAAAAGCATATAAAAGCCAAAATGCTGAACATTGTCATTCATTGTTTACAACTGTCAAGAAATAATTAACACTCAATTATTTTTTTTCTAAACATTTTTAATTAAGTTCGCATTTGAAAAAAACGTTCCTACGCTGCACCGGGTCCTTCTCGCCGTGGGAAGCCTGTGGAGAGCACGAGCTGTATCAGCCACCTCTCCAGGCAGCCCTGACCCACCATAACACCTAGGCCAGCGCTGGGGCCTCTCCTGCCTCCAAAAGGACATTGTGCCCCAAAGCCCCACTCCTCTCCTGACAGCAGGGCTACAGCTGTTCCAAACTACAAGCTATCACTGCATCCCGAAGAAGCATCATCTCAAGAAAATTCAAAGTAAGATTTTTTTGGTTTCAAACTCACTCCATCTCTGCTTGCTTGAACTCCCTATACTCCCTACCCGTGCTCCAAGGGGCCAAGCTGTATAGGCGAGTTCTGCAGGGGTGGTCCAGGCTCACCCAACATGATCTTATGGCAGATCCACCATTAATGGAAGGGCTGTCATTAATGAAAGAGCCCAACACTACCGAGTTTGTACTTTGTATGCTCTTCCACAGTCAGGCATCATGAGTGAAACAAATGCTATATGCAGAATATTGTATTTAAACGCTTTTTCCTCTGCCTGCTCCTTATCCTCCTTTTCTCAACAAACACAGTGATTCAGCAGAGTGCAATCCTGAGAAGTTCTGATGACAACATTTTAGTTTATAGCAAAACCTCAGCAGTTTTGGCGAGTACTTGTATGTGTAGACAAATAGACCATATCGGGAAGAGCCCAAGGCCCTGACTCAGTAAAGCATGGCAGAGGCTGCCTGGCACCTCCCTGTAAAGCAGCTGAGCAATCTGCTCAGGGATTTAGTGTAGGACTTGGGTACCTGTGCTTCAAAAACCCTGTCTGACTACAGGCTAGTCACTCCGTCTCCTCATGTCTTAACTCCCCACCTGTAAGATGGAGACACTGATCCCTTCTCTCGGACTAGGCTGTGGTGATAACATATCAGAGGCTGGGCAGCACTCAGATGTTGCAGTTTAAGGGGCCATGTTAGTACTTAGGAAAGACAGATTCAGCAAACCCTTCAGGGAGAGAAGGAAAGCATGTCTTTTAAGCACTGAAAAAGATTAAAGAGCACAAAGTCTACCTAGAAGCCAAAGGGAACCACACTCTTAAATCATTTAAGCACTTCTGAAAACCATTCCTTGATTCAAAGGCTTAAGCACCCTTTGTTTAGCACTTTAAAGAAGAAACAGTGCCGAAGAGCAATGGACCTGCTGCAATTTAGCATTGTCTCAACATCTGCTGAAAATGCACTTTTTGTGCAAGGATGACAACAATTTGGTGAACAAGCAAATGCCATCAGTGCAGCAGGATGACGAGGACACAACAGAGAAGTATTTTAAGAATCTTACTCATCCCTCTTTTCCTCAGTACGGTGCCAAGAATTCACTGTCAAATGTCAAAAACCCTGAGCCCCAAGATATTCTCTCAAAAAACATGACCAAAGATCTGAATTTAGTCCTGTGAAATAAATAAAAACTATTACCGTGTTTGCATTTGGCAGATCAGGCCTGTAACTCTGTGATGTTCAGTTAACCAACAGCTTTGAATAGGCAGTAACACCTTAAATAATCCATGGCATTGCACACAGAATGCCACTATCAATTTTCTTACTATGGTACAAGCCTAAAAACCAAACAAACAAACAAAAAAAACCCAACACGTAAAATCCCCCAACAACAACGACAACTAAAAACCCTACCAAACAAAAAGCCCAAACAACGCCATAAAGCTGACTTTATGGTCAGTAATTCTTTGGTCAAACACAACAGCATAGGAGTAGCTCTCCATGGCAGATCCTATCCATGGCATCAGGGAAAGAATGCCCACATCTCATCTGTATTCAGCATCAGGGAAAGAATCCCCACAAGTCACCTGTATTCAGCAAACCAAAGGGTTTGGGTAGCAAATTGTCTTTGAATTGTTTAACCTGCATGAGCTGTGGCAATGATTCTAGAGTAACACTGAACCCCTGCTCTTCAGAGCGTGTCCTAGGGCCCCTTGCATTCACAGCAGACAAAAGGTCATTACAGCTCTTCCAGTTTGTGGATGTCTGCAGTTTGGTTTGCTTCCCCCAGCAAAAATTATCCGCAAAACACAGTTTTCTTAAACCAGAGGCTCTCACTAAGCACTGGAGTTCAAGCTCGTGTCAGACAAGTGGATAGTCATTTCCCAAGCAGTGAGAAGCATGAACAGCCACAGCTACTCAGAGCAGTTTGCTAACCCTGAAACCCAAAGATTTCAGTTTAAATGTAGGCAGGGAGAACATGACACAGCCTACATGAGTGCTGACACAGCCTTCAAGAGAAAGAAGAGCCAGGATGGAACAAAGCTAGATTATATTATGAAGATCTGACATACCAAGAGTGGCTCCTCCCCTGTAGCATCTCAAGCTGGGGACGGAGGTAGGAATAAAATAAAGATAGCACTGATGTCTGTCTTCCACAGTTTTTGTGTGACCTTTGGTAGATCCCAGCAGACATCTCTCCCATCTGCACTGGATTCAATGTGCCTTTTTTCATCTCCAAGACAGCCAGGCTGGGAGAAAAGCAGAAGTCAAAACATCTGTCAGCCTGTGCTACCTACAGAAAAGAGTGGCTTTTTGCTTGAGAGACCACAGCACCTCAGAAGCATTGGCAGAAGGCCTAGATCTGCCAGACTCTGTAGCTGGCTGAATAAGAGGGACGCGTCTGACAAGGGCAAACATTTCCAGGACACTAGTTGCAAGCACAGAAATGGGCTTAGAGACAAAAAACAGTCACCCAGGAATTGCACTGAGCAACAGGGGACAACTCTGAAAGGGAAAGACGAAGCTGCAGCAAGATGAAAGGGAGCAGGATGGCCAGAGCTATGCAGCACAAGACCAAAAGCATTATCAGGGATTTAAAATCAGCCTTACAGTGATCTAACCAGCCTCGACTGCATTCAGTTCTCACACAAACACTCTGGATGTGCTTGGCCAAGGACAACCCCTGCTGTGGGCATGTAAATTAGACAGCAGCACGGCCCCCACCGTCCTTCTCCTGCCTGCCACCCTGCAGCCATCAGTCCCCACGCACAGCCCAGCACACATCAGCTCCTGGTGGAGGAGATGCCCAGAAGCAAGAGCGACCAGAGACGAGGCTGCAGAGCTGGCCAAGTATTTGCCTCATGCTCCTTTCTCCAGGGTACACTCTGACATCTGACCAACAGGAGAATCCCCTACATGCCCTTCTCCCTTCCTCTGCTAGCCAAGATCACAAATCAACCTTGAGTGGCACAAGCAGCCATGCAGGCTGCAGTGGATTCATCAGAGTCCACGTCAGCTCTCGTACACGAAAAGCACTGCTAATAAGCAATAAGAAGAATAAAAAGAACATTGTCCTGCATAGGCAAGGAATAAAACATTGAAACTGCAATTTTCAGGCACCAGTGTGTCCCCTTCCCTCTTCTCTTCTCCAGCCCTGTTCCTGCTGTAAGTTTCACGTGCCTGTTGCTGCAGACAAAAGATATATGCCAAGCTAATGAAACATCTGAGCTGTGGTATGTGGATGTATAAATGAGCCAGCACGGCCTCTATATACACAGAGTAACTGCAGGAAACACGCTTCCAGACCTGTCAAGACTCATTTCTTTTAGAAGGGATAAAAGATAGCTGACTTATTTTTCTCCTTCAAGCAAGGAAAAAAAGGGGAAGAAAAAAAGGAGAGAGAGAGGGGGAAATGTATTAAAAACTAAAAGGTAAGGAGAAATTTCTGACAGGTGCCCTCCTTCCTATCATTATTAGCATGACTGATGTGCTGGGAGACCCCAGCTGCTCATACAACCTGGTGCTGTACAAACAGATGGCACAATGCAGTCCCCTCCTAGCAGCAAGACAGGAACAAAAAAGAAAAACATCCAGGGGGATAAAGAGATCTGCCCAAGATGGCACAACAGATCTGCAGCATAGCCAGAGATCCTAGCCACAGGAAATCCACATTTTCTATATATGCCTTGATGTTGCAGCTGTGAGATGCTCTGCTTTCCTGCAATATCTCCGTTAGCTGCCTGATCTCCTCCTCACCAAGGCTGCTCAAGCTCCTGATAACACTGCAGAAGCTAAGACAGCAAACATCCAAGCCATGGTGAGGGACATGGATGCACTCTTTGTCATTATGAGGTCCAGGTACGTTATCCAATCCACCTGTAAAACCAAATGACTTGGCAGACTCAACTATCACAAGAGCCATCCACCCGCTTCCTCAATGCTCTCTCATTTCCTTATCTCCTAACTCTTTTGCTCAATTTTGATCCTATGCTACTCTATGCACTCCAAATGGCCCCAGAAAGCTCGCCAATACTCTACCCTCTTGAGGCTGTTTCTTCTCCGCACAATGCCACATTTATTTTCAGAAGGATCAACAGGTCTAACATAACCAATTGTACAACATCTCTTGCTTTTCAAGAGTTTGGCATGCAGAACTCCAGCAGGTTTCCACAGGAGCTAGTGGGTGCTTAATGCTTCAGAAAAAAAAAAACAACCCACAACAGTTTTACTTGTTCAACTACATACGCAAGGGTGGAGCCCAGCCTAATAGTTTCACTGTGGCTAATTTCTGTCTGCATACTTGACTGGGAGTCAGAGTTCCCGTTCGTTCCTACCTCTGTCATTGACTCACTGATTCTGGGTAAGCACCTCAACTTTTCTTCCCCAGTTTCACCTGCAGAACAGAGGTGATTGCACCTCTGTCTCGGAATCGCCGCAGATTTAACTCCTTTAAGTTCACTGAGCAATTTGAGCTCTTCAGGTTAAGGGTGCTGGAACGTACAAAGTGCTACAGTTAGAGGAGAGATGCTCTTGCATGACTGCATACTGAAGAGCAATCAATCATCAAGGGAAATGGTGCTTTCCTGACACTCCTGTCCTTCAACATTTTCCACTTCGAACACACTCTCGTTCCCATTTCATTTCTAACCCCTGCTTTCCTTCTCCTCCTGTTGGAAGCAAGCACCTAGGTACAGACTTTTCTAATGAATGTAAAGAGAGCCCTTCTTTCACGGTGACCTACTATCCCAGACACCCTTTGCCAGCAAGCCCATCATCCAAGGAAACACAGGAAAGCACTGCTTGTGCCGCAGCTATCAGGGAGCCACTATCCAACAGCCACACAAACAAATCAAACCACAGTTTCCCCTGTACACATTAAATAGAAGAACATTCCTGCAAATCCCCACCTCTGAGCCAAATTTTATGCCCATGGGAAGATTCTGTAAAGTAATGAATGAGACTACCCAGAAATCGAACGCTACCACCATGCACATTCCAGGTTTGGTGTTGCAGGGATTCCTACAAGGCTGCTTCTTTCACATACATGCAGAGAAAAGACGGCACAGACCAGGCTTGCCTGCTGGTCTCCATACCTCACCCTCTGAAAACCTCAGAACAGCTTCCATCAACATGTAGAAGCCCACTTAAGGCATGACGCAAATGTCTTTCTGGCCTGAAAAGTGACACTTAGTATTTTCTACCTTGATTATACTCAGCACCCCCAATCAAGTTCAACATCCTGTTCTGCTAGGCACAATATAGGCACACGCAGTAAGAGACTATTTCGGTACTTGTGAGGACTTTGGAAACTTGTGAGAATCCCTCTAGTTTCTGTGAGGTAAGGCCTAAGCATGTTGGTGATGGAAAACCATGGATGATTTTTTTTTCTTGTCTGTAAATAAAGGATAGCCTGCAGTGCCCAGTGCTGACTGACCAACACCTGGATAACAACCCCCTGCTCTGCCTGTGTGCAGAACTCGGCCCTAAAAACATTAGGGCAAAGAGAAAAGAAAACAGAAAAAGCACAAAACCTGAACAGGCACAGCCTTGGGAATACATACTTGGAGGAAGAATAGTTAAAAACAACAACAACAAAAAAAAACCAACAACAAAAAAAAAAGAGTCACATGACATTTAAAATATTTGTTAGCATTCTGGTGGTTGGATTTAAAAACAAAAAAAAAAAAATTAAAAATTGGCCAAGTTCCTTCCTAGCTGCCTTCTTTTGGTAGGCTTTACCTGGGGCTAGTTTCTGTACCTTTCTCCTTTCCTGCTGTTCAAAACAGCAAATGATGGGCTGAACCCCCTCTTCGATGCAGATAAGGCTTCATTTCTGAGTCAGTTAAGGTCACTCACATCTGCTCAGTCTTCTGTCTCAAGGGTTTCAATCCATCATTGCCAGCTCAGCCAGAGACTGGGATCATCTATTTGTGATGGCTGGGAGTCTGGTTCAGAATCTCAATGCAGGCAAACACTTGCCAAGCCTTCCCCTGGAGCACATGCAGAAAGGACCAGAGAAATATCCAGGCTCGAGCACGTTTGTGATCACTGCCCATGTACCTCCAGCAAGGCCAGTGTTTTTCTTCCAAATCTTCACTGGGAAGCTAACTCCTCTCTGCTGTGTATTAAACTGTACTATGCAGGAAGGAGGCAGGGTATTGCAGGGCTGATTTGCAACAGCAGAATGCTCTGTCATGCCATATGCTGAGAGCACATGATGGATCTTGTGCTGCATGAATTGCTTCAAAGGATGGATTCAGTGGTCAGATAGAAACCGGTTATAGGGTCCTCTGCGGGCTGAATCAGAAATAATGAGCTTTAACGTGGAAATTCAGGTGCTTAAAACATCTACATTTGTGCATGCAAATTCTCTCTTGGTTTTGGTTTTGGGTTTGTTCGGGTTTTTTTTTATTTAGATATGGCATGGATCCATTCCTCTCTTTGGGGTAGTCTTAAGGAATTTATCAGCCAACATGGAAAATGCTGTTCAAAGCCATCAGGTTACAACCTGTGCTCATCCTTAGCAGATTAATGCAGCTCCCTTGAACCAGGTTGTTCTACTCAACCCCCAGTGCTCAAGATTTCAAAACCTGGTCAGCTGTTGCAATGCACCATCCAGACACACAAAGCAGCACAAGGCAATTCCACAGATTTCAACACTCGTTATTGAAGAATTAATATTACTTTAGTTGATTAGCATGGTTAGAAGGGACAGAGAAGGAAAAAGGGCAGAGAAAGAAAAAGTGTGGAGAAAGTAAGAGTATGGCAAGTCTGACAGATCAGCTAATAAATGTTCCTGTTCCGAAGAAAACATTCAGAAAAACATGCATCAAAAGCAAAGAAAGTGAGGGAGGGGGAAGGGGAAGGGAAGGTCAAGGCCTCTCAGCTAGCTGTTTGCCTTCCTCGGACACCCTCAATGATCAGTGCAAAGAAAGGAGCTGCAGGAGCCTGAACACCTCACACTGAACTGAGGAGCCCTTCTCCCTCAATAGCAAAGGGAGGTGATGGAGATGTGGTGGCTGACTTACCTGGCTAAGCAGAGAAACCCAAGTTGGGTATGCCTCGAGAGAATAACAAAGAAACAAAACAAAAGAACATCGCCTAAATGTAGTCACAAGCAAACAGTTGCAGCTATAGCATTTCCAGGGGTTTGTGGTAACTCACATGCTCAGATATGTGGAATCATTTAGGTTGGAAGGGACCTCTGGAGGTTACGCATTTCAGCCCCTGGCTCAGAGCAGATCCAGCTAGGTCAGGTCACCTTAATGGTTTTGCTACCAAGCTTCTTCATCCGTGACTTATCCCCAGTTAGGAGAGAATTCATTTTCCTTGACTGTGTCTGAGCCAGTGGTGAAGGAAGTGGTGGGTCCCAGGCTTTTTCATCCTTACCCTGCTGCTTGCTGACAAGCGATCCTGGGAAGTCCTCTGTCTCGGGAAGTATGCTGCCTCCCAAAAGCAGATCTCAGCTCTTTGAACAGGGCATAACCTGCTCCCAGGGAGGATCCTCTGAATCCACAGCAGCAAGACTTTAGCCCAGACTCTGAAACCTAGGAGACTGTATCCCTTCCTACAGTCTTGGTGAGCTATAGTGTTCCCCACTGTATCTGACATGCCAGTTTTCCAGCATGGTTTAGTGACTTTCGGAGTCCTAGCTATTTGGCTTCCTTGTCTGGTGGTGGCAAAGAGCTTCAGAGGCCAGTTGCTTTGCAGGACTTTGAATTGCTATACATTGTTTTGTAGGACTTTGAATTGCTATACATTGTTTTGTAGGACTTTGAATTGCTATACATTGTTTTGTAGTTTCTTACTTTCACAAGCAATCAGGTGCCTACATTCATCCTATTTACCTTCTTCCTACTGTTAATTACTGTCTTCTGCTTTGCCCAGACCCCTTCTGATTTGTCCTCTTAGAATAGTCTATAAAATTTCCAAACCTACCACAGAAGGATTTCTTTCCATGGGTGCCTTTTTAGCAGGTGAATGAGCTTTGTGAGCAACACAAGCTGTTTAAATGGCTGGGTAAAGAGCGCTTCTTCACTGGGGCTTCCTGGAAATGAGTTGCCAAATCCTGACCTCAACTCCTAACATACTATAAAGGGGCATTATTTTGGAAAACTTTTATGTGCATGGGCTCCTAAGTGTTTGTGCATATTGAGAATACTACCCAGGAAGAAATCTGGGGAAGCATGATATTTTGTTCTTCTTCCAGGTTAAAGACCGTTATTGTACCACATTCACCGAAGGAGCAAGCAAGAAAATTGCCCCTAAGCAGCAACTTAGTAAATGCCAGTGCATCCACTCATCATTTGCCCCACTTTCTTGAAGGGAAATGCTATACTCGAGGGACAGCTCAAATGAAACAAACAATAAAATTATAACCCACGGCCAATAGCTAGTGAATAATCTACCCCTCTGTGAGGTACAGTAACCCCTTTGAAAAGCACAGCCATAATCTGCCACATCTGCAGTGACTTTCTGAAAGCAAAAGGAGGAGGAAAGATATTTGAAGAATTCTTTGTACTACACCATCACGAAAGGCTACTGTTGAAAAAGACCCTTGATAGAAATTAGCTGGTGCTGCCTCAGTTCTCAGCTGGGCTGCAGACCTGCAGCAAGCCCGTGAACTTCCCAATCCCTGACAGTGCTGGCCCATACCCCACCGTGCCTGCAGCAACAACCCCCCCCCTTCTCGCAATGATCACTCTCCCCCCTCAAGAAGTCATCTCAACAGGGATAAAACAAAAGGACTATTATGAAAGCTGTCAGCAAAGGATCCTGACTGCTCTACATCCTCAGCACTGAAGTGTTACTAACACTTACACAGGTTACCAAATTAGGCTTTAGTTTCCTGGTACAATTCACTGCCTTTTGAAAATGCTGGCTTAAAACCATTCCCCCTCTTCTCCCACCCCACAGGTATGCCTGCCCTCTGCCCAGCCCACTCCTCTCAGTGGCTGCCAGGACAGCTCTTCACAAAGCCAGGCAGTGAAGAGGACCAGGGAACCGAGGCAGCTTTAGAAAAACTATCTTCCTACCACCTCCCCCACAAAATGTGTTTTCTATTGGTTTTTTTTCCTCTAAAAAGGTGAGCCAAGTTGGTGCCCTGATCAGGGTGGCAGTATATGCAGTTGCACAGAACAATGGATGGAGATGCTGCTATGCCTTAGGGGTGCAAGGTAGCAGCAGCAGTAGTTAGAACAGGTATTGCTGCCCAAAAAACTGTATCACAGATCCATGCCTTAATAAAGTAGTGTTTTACACTCCTTTTGCAAAGGTTTTGATGACTAAACAAGTGGCAAGACCAGGTACAAAGACTACTTGTCCTCCTTTGTCATGATGATTGATGATAATGTTAAAGTTAATGGTACTTTATTCACCCATCAAAATATTATCCCCCCCAGGGGGGTACAATGTGGCAAAGATAAATGAGAAAACGAGAAGTCTAGCACTGTATATTTGCTTCTGAAGGCTCCTGATTTATGCTGCACAGGAGGGATGCCTTGCACTGAGCTGATGTGTGGCAGTCATGCATCTGTTCGGTTATTTCAAATAGTTCAAAGACAGCTGCCTGCTTCATCAAAAGCACCTGCGTGTGCACTAGGAGTATGAAAGGCCACATATATATATAAAACAAAACTGCATGAAAAATACCTGTTACGGGTACCGCATCAGGTTTTGTAACAGATTATTTTGTGAACACAGGAGTCTGGGAAAAGCACAATTTTTAGGATTTTAAAATACTAGTCATGTTTTTCACTAGTGATGAGCAATTAGAAACTTCAGAGATTTTAAAGAAGCATAAAGGAGCGACTCATGTTGAATTCCAAAAATCTTTCCCCCGTAGTATTGGCATGAAATGAGATTTAAAAGTGAGAAAGAGATTAAGTGTAAATGCAGAATCCTCCACTACTTGAAAAGCACTGATTAGCTGGCTCCTCCCAACACTAACTTTCTTCACTTTCCCATCTCGGGAGATTTGAGGAGTTACGTGAACTTGGGCAGTCAGCCTACTGGCATTAATCACCTCCAAGATTACCTTCACTATAAAGAGAGGTACAACTCTCACTATAAAGAGAGGTACACTTGCAACACCTATCTTTATATTGCTAGTATCTCCTGCACTGAGGAGATAGGTTAACCTAACTGGTGTCAACTCAAAACCAGCTTCTAAACCATGCCCATAGGTGTACAATAACCCTGCTCAAAGCTGGTAGGGAAACTCAACAAATCCTTATCTACAGTCGTGTGGGCACCTTAGATAACTGTTGGTTAAATTTTTTTTGACTCTAATAACCATGATAACGAGCAACATTAAAAAAAAAAAAAAAAAGAGAGAATGAAAGATCTATAAGAGATGCCTAAAGGCAATGAAAAAAGCAGTCTGTGTGAACTATTCAAATAGATCCAGTCCTCATTGCTCAGCAGCCAGGAGGGCCCATTTATCTTGCATTAGGGTTTTATGGTGTGCTTTTGCCTTGAGCAGGACTTTTGAGCTGTGACTATCTGAACAGGGAAGATTTAAATTTTAAAAAGAGAGTGATTGTAAATGTGTCGTTTAAGTACTTTAAAAATGCTATCGCAAAAGGTAATACAATTCAGAAACGGCCTCTTTTCAATTAGTACAGAAGGTAGAAACCAGATGAGTCCACTCCAATTCCACAACAATACAAAGATGTGGTATAGCTAGCAGGGGAGCATCCCTCCATAAAGCACAGTATGTAAAACATGAGCCCCAGCTTGCCTATCTGCCAGTTCACCCATTGCAGTCCTTACTGGCATTGTCCAGGGACATCTCAAACAAGTCACGTGTAATGTGTGCTCTAGTGTGCATAAGATTAGATTTCACAAACCAAAATGTATAAATAAGACTTGTGTTGATTTTTAGCATCTAAGAGACATTGTAGGTCTTTCAGCCATTTGCTATGCCCCAAAACTGAGACTATCAGATCTTTTGTGGCATCTCAGAAGTGGCCTTTCAAAATTCCAAGCTCACATCTGTATTTTCCACATGCAGTACACACAGGACACTTCTTGGAAAGAGACGGGACTGATCCCTAATTAGCAGTTTCTCATTAACAATGGCAATAACAGAAATTACGCCCCAGGAAGTAAGTGCTCCATGAAAGAGCATATACAGTCAGCCCAAACCTGGACACAGAAGGAGCACCTCACTAGGAGAATATATCCTCACTATTTTTATAATAAAGAATCACATGTTAATTCTGTCATACCATATAAACCATAAGCTTTCAAAATGACTGCAAATCAGGAATTAAAACCAGCACTCACCCTCCGTAACTTCAGTTGCACTGCTGATGATAAAACCATGCATCAGTGCTAGAAACCATTCCTGTTAAATGTCCCATTTCATGCCAGAGGGCCAGAGCACGTTTTCTCTCCCTAAACCCAGGAGACAGCAGGCTAGTAAATGGTGCAGTGTATAAAGCCAAATACCAAAAGGCATCACAGGGGAAAATACATGGGGAGGGTCCAGATGTGTTGGTCTCACATGCACGCTAAAGCTCTGGCTGCTGCAGCAGGCTGTGCTGAGAGCCTGTCACAGCTGAAAGGTATTGGTCCCATGGCCCGATTTCCTCTCCAAGTACCAGTCCCCACCTTTTGTTTGCTATTTAGTAAAGGCATTTCAGTTGTTACCCATCTCAAGTGAGAGACAAGGCGAGGTAATACATCAGTCCTGCTGAACCATACTAGCAGAGCATTAGCATCTCGGGAATTGCAAAGTCTCAACGTGTGTTACCCTGTTTAACCTCTCCGCTAAAGACACTCTAAGAAGAAATCTGTGATGGGCAGCTCTCAAGAAACCGCAGAATCAGCTCAGAGGGAATTTGCTGCGATGACTACCTGAAAACAGCTAGTGAAGGCAACCCAAAAAAAATGAAGACATCACCTGAAATGTTCCCTATCCTGAGATGATTCCTTTTGAACAACAAAAAAAAACCAAAACCAACTTTCAGTGAAGGTGGTTGTTCTCTTTCCTCTTCCCCCCCTCCCAAATATCAGATCGAATCATTACCAACTACTACTGGAGCTGGTATCAGTGAAGCTAAACTGCTTTATCCCAGTTAAACATAAAGGAAATAAGCAGTAGCTTTTGTGTAACATTTGTAGAGCGACTCCTATAAAATAATTTTTCTGTGATCTCTGCTTTCCATACATTACAACTTTCCAAACCTTCTCTTCCATCCCAGGTTATGTGGACGTAAACATAGATGAGCCAAAAAATACCAAATTCTCTCAGATTTCAGAAAAGTCAAGTTAAATATACTATGCAATTTTACCAAGACACCCAGGTATGAGAACTTAAATCAAGTGTAGCATGCAGCTGGAGATGTGAATTCTTATCTTCCATTCTTGATATGGTACAACACCACAGATAATTCAGCAACAGCACAAAAATGCAAAGCTATGCAGCAGACTGTATGTTTGGGGTTGACAGGCCTCTAGGATAAGGTAGCCCATCTTTTCTTACCCCCTTCCCACCCCAAAACCCTTGCTCTGCAAGTCAGGTATGCTGCCCATATCCTGGAACAGGAACCAAGTATGTGGAAAGCAATTCTGCTGTTCTCCCCAAAGAGCAGTGCTTTGCCCCAGAATCTTTTGCAATGACAACACATCACAGAGTGCACACACCAGCCCCCAAAGGATGCCAGCCTTCCTACAACGCTTCATCAAACCATCGCTCCAGTCCAGATGTGCTCTGTGTCCATGAGCTGGCACGTTTCCCATCTGATATTCTAGACGTTGGAGCAACTTGATTTTCTTATGGCAAGTTGGGTGTGTGGGTGTGTGTGTGTGTGTGGAGGGCAGGGGAGGAGCAGAATTCCCCTCCTCTGCTTTCTGATCAACGTGTAAATCTCCAGGTATGCTGTACCAGTGAGGAGATTGTGTCATAGGAAGAACAGAACCAGCACGGACTGGGAACAACACACTGGCTTGCACCAAAGGCCAAGCAATAAAAAAAGTAGGACTACCTAAAAAGTCCAAGAGAAACAGGCGATCTGTCTCCTACTCATATGTACTTATATTTATTGTCAAGGTATATTGTCATACAAACACCATCCCACACACATACACCTGTATATTTAAAATGCTGCTCCTTGTCCACAAGTTTTTTCCCAGGAAAGACTCATCTGCTGGGCAGGTATGTGCAGACTGCACCATCATCACTCATTGCCAGGACTCCTATGAATAAAGTCACACTAATTTTTCATATTTATTAAAGCAAATAAATATATAAATCACAGCTCCCATTTTGTTTTCTGTGATGGACCATAAATTCTTCTGTCATGAATTGATTTATTTGACATCAGCAACCTTGCTCTGACTTACACTCTCCCAGCAAGGATCCAGCAGTAACAAATCGGGGGGGAGCTCACTTGTTTAGATGAGAAGCAACTTGCCACCACCTCTACCACAAACACCATACTCCTTTAAACTTAAAATGACTAGAAAACCTCAGCGATCAAGAGAGAACCACCACTGGTGAAAGGCAGATCCTAGGTAGGCAGGTGAAAAGAGCTCCGTGCAGTTTCATTAAAACCAGCAAAGCAACACTTCAATGAAACAGTGCTCATTAGAATTGAAAACATTTAGTATCCTGGTACGTAGCAATACCAGGGCTACAACTAAAACCTGCTGCAGCCTGTCAGCTTTCTACTCTTAAGTGCAAAGTACACTTGTGCACCTTTGTCAGTGTTAAGCACAATATCAGTCCTGCACAAAGCCTGTTCCAAGCTGAGGAGACATCAGAGCAGTGCAGTTACCCAACACCACTCCAGCACTGCCTTCCACGCACGGTGCCCTGTCAGCACATGGCAAGTTGGGACAGCCTCTGGGACAGCTCAGGAAAAACAGGAGCTTCCTCTGCATGACACACAAAAAGGAGACCTTGGCAGGATGTAACATGGATGCAGACAAGTCCATCTGACCTAGTTCAAACAACAGGAAGGGGTACAGCCTCCTTTAACCAATTCAAATCTAATGCATACAACACTACTGATCTTCCCAGACATCCGAAGTAGAGCGTTTCTCTACCCTCTCAAGATACTCCGTAGTAGAAAAGCTGCAGGCAGTGAATTCAGCTATGGCCACCAAGGGTTTGCAGGCTTATGCAGGACCACGGTACCCCAGTCCTAGGAAAACACCGTGCAGATGTGCTGTATACATCATCCTCTCCTGATCAGTTACTCTCAGGAGACCATGGTGAAGTTCTCTACCAAAAAGGCGGCTCTGGGAAAGGACCTGACCCATGAAGAGGGATGTGTTTAGCAGCGGGTAAGACTACTGACCCCAAAAGAAATCATAGGGCATGGGAGAAGGAATGACTTTGGGGTGGAGTGCGGTGGGGTGTTCTGAGCCTATTATGCGTTTTCATTCAAAAGGAAAGGACTCACTAGATGTAGGCAAAGGTGGCTTGCAATGAAGAGGTGCAAAATGAAAGGACTGTATTAAAAGTGAGATAGGGAAAGGGATAGATAGAATCAGAGACCAAGGCAGCTATGGGAAGCAATTTGTGGTGTGAAGGAATAGGCTAGGGAAAAGGGGCAGTTGAAGATCACAATAAGCAGAAAAGCATGAAGGCTTGCAAGAAGATATTCACCTTGCAGAGACAGCAAACTGGTAAGTGAATACTATCCAAAAGATGATTCTTTCCTTCTATAGTCTTGACGATAAGACAACTGATCGACAGATGTCTAAGGCAACAAACCTAGTAATTCCTCTACTGTCCAATCTTTGTGTTGAAACATCAACATACACTTCAGAACAACCTCTATTTTCTCTTGTTCTTGTCTTTTTTCCTTCTTAAGCACATTGGACAAACAACAAATGGCTCAAAAGTGATGAGATCTATTTAAAGGAAGAGTCATTAAACACTGGTACACTGAACAATGCTCCTTGAACAAGGAGCCATAATTATTTTCCTCCTTTGAATAACTCTCAGCAGATAAAGATGAAAGACCTACTACATTTTCAGGAAATTTATTACTACTTACTTAGCGCACAACTTAAGGCATTGAAAATGGCTAGAGTCAGGAAGTTTTAAAGTCTGTGCTCTCAAAAGCAGAACCACTTAAAACTGCCTTTTGCACATTTAGAACTAAAATAAAAGTGCACTCCATGGACTATTGATTTATTTCGGCCAACTGCAACTTTAGAGAACACATCTCATTATAAAATGCTTGTGGATGTTCTAGTTCGTGGTTCATTTACAGATGATTATAGCACTGTTATTTCATACATCAGTGCTTTGTAATAAACAAAAGCTTGCCCTGGAGGGGCTTCAGTTTAATCGACGTTTCTTCCATTCAAGTTCTGTTTGAAGATGGTGAGAAACTGGTGGAACTCCCTCAAGGACAATAGGCTTACGAGGACACCCTATCAATTTTGTGAAAGCCCACAGGTCAGTTTGCCCATGTGAGGCCAAATAACGAGCTCTCCTCCCAGTAAGAGGACTTGCAAGGCTAGAGCACGTCTCATCATTTACCCACTTCTTTGAAAACCAGGATGCACAGGGTCATTTCAAATGCTGAAAGTGACATTTGACAGATGTCACATCAACTCACATTTCACATGAGCTCCCAAACTGACTACCTTTATGCTTCACAAATTCTTGAGATTATTCTCCAAAAAAAACTTTTAAGGTTTTTCACTAATGCCCACATTGTGCAGGGTACTGCTGTAGATTAGGCAGCTCTAATGCTTTTTAGCTGGTAGAAACTGCCGTGCAGAGCTACTGCACAGCTGCAGTGTGAGACTCCTGTTCCAGCGTGTTGGGGTGCCAGGAGTGGTGCTGGCGCATGTCATCTGTCCTTTGCGCAGCAGGGAGATAATGCCCTGAGAGGTTTTACCTAGGGTTATAAACTGCAGTGGGGATGAGTCACAAGGAAAGAGCCACCCTAGCTGACATGCTCTGTGATCTAAGGCAAGACATCTCTCTGTAAAATTACAGCGCAAAAGACTTGATCACCTTTTGTTAAGTGTTTTTACAGCTTTAGGCAAGAGACATTACATAAATATGAAGGATTCACTTTATAATTAACATATGCACTGTCCTTTAAAAGCACTTCACACCACTAAAAGTCTAAAAAGTGCACCTGAACAATTATTTTTACATCACTGTAGGGTTTTAAAATTATATCTTCTTTAATTTCCAGTGATAGCAGTCCTCCAATACTCATTCGCTACTTAATTTTAGTTGCAATCTAAGTGCTATTTCTAAGATGTAATAGATTTGAAAGTTAAGTGGCTCCGTACCATACAACAGCATAATTCATGTAAAAAATGAACCCAACAAAATTATAAATTCCAAATGACCTAGTTGGAAATCACAGTTCAGAATACAGGACACCCTCACAGGTCTCTGTAGGCCCCTGCATTGGAGCCACAGCAAATACACACATATTTTATGGAGCAACACAAACAGCAGCTTCCAATAGAAATCTCAGACAGCAAAGCCCCCAAACTCTTAATTTTCTTACATTATCCAACCCCTGTTGCCAGGTCCAGCAGAGAGAGTGTAGACTGAAATGCAAATGCAGCAAAAGAAATAATGGGAACTCACACCAAAGTAGAAGTGGTAAGGCTCTTGTTCTTCCAGCATCTTTGGGAGCTTTCCCAAATTACTCACACGGCTGATGGTTTGAAAGGCAGGGTTGTTTTTTTTTTTAAACTGTTGACCTGCCTCAAAGCATCCCAAATCAGCTAGCAGTAGCTTTCAAGCAAGTCAGGCTACGTCACAGTTTTATTCAATCCTCTCCATAGTTTTTATACGACTATGTGTGTGCAAACCCAAAGCACAACTGAAGGTGAGGGCTGAAAAGGTCTCAGGAGTTTTCCTGTCCATCTCCCCAGCAATATAAACACAGGTACATGAAAGAGATCATTACTATAACTGTATCATCAATTAGTACCAGCAACAGCAAATGCCTGACCTGGAACACGTTCTAGCGCCTTCTAAGTGTCTGAAACTGGGCAGCAGAAATTGTGCCCCCAGAAAGCACCATTATACACATTCACTATGTCTGTGCCTTTTATGTATATGCTTAGTATAATCTCTAGCACCATATAGATGTTTTATATATATTCACAATAACTTGTTTTTGAAAAGCAGGAACAAGTTGAAAGTTTCATAGAAATGCCTTCACCCTATGCATCTAGTTTTCTCATGAGTCCGTATCTGCATTCTCACTCTGCTATGGTTGGATTCAAATAGCTTAAACACAGCTTCCAGTGATGCCACATCACGTGCTAAGCGTTACACTGAGCAGCCAGAAGCAAAGATGTAAAGAGGAGGAAGAGGAGATGCCACTTGGCTGGAAAATGAGCCAGGAATCAGAAGCCAGTCAGGGAAACAAATTGACTTCTGCTGAAGAGGTGGCTTTTTTATTAAAAGATTAAAAAAGCAGGTTGTCTGGCTGAAAAATGAACAGGTGGTGACTCTACTTAAATTCTGTTTTGAAGCATAGCCCAGGTTCAAGAATGAATAGAAATGATTGCTGAACTGTAAAAACATAGCATCAGCATCATCATCAGTTATACCCATCAGAATAACAACTCACTGTGAGTCTTCGCCTTATAGTTACACCGAGACACGGTGATACGAGGAAGTCTGTTGCAGCAGACAGATGTCTATAATGCAAGTCACAGACAATGACAGGTCGTGGCCTCATGCTAAATTTCACCAAGCTGATCTCTGTGAATTCAAATGGGCCTTAATGGACATCTCTTTCCAAAACTCTTTGTATGGAGTGAGGGATGGGGGGGTCGGTGCCTGTGCTTAGATTAGCAGTGGGGGAATTTATGTGTCAAAGTGATGATCCAAGCATTCAAGATGAGATTTAAGTGACCTGCCAAAACCCTCCGTCTAAAAACTAGGATTCCCATGCACAAACTGGACTGGCTAGAGGAGATTTTTGTCTTAAAACATCCGTCTGATCAGTTGTGAAAGAAGATGCCCAATGCCTTAGCCAATGGCCACCTGATTCAGGATCTCAGCAGACAGATGTATGGGTAGAGTAAGGGAAGGCTATGCACGATGGACCAGCAGGCAGGCACTGAGTCTTTCTAACCACCAAGGGTCACTGTTGATTCACTCAGATGAGGAAACAGTGGGGGGAGAAAGTACTTTTGATTATAATAACAAGAAACTGTCTGAGAAAGCCCTCTAATCCCTAAGGTGCCTGTCAAGGCTTGATGCTCTTCTAGGATACTTCCCATGGCAACTACGCTCCTGACTGCAGCTCACAACCACTGAGACAGGATGCACGTTGGTTGCAACTGCCCTTCAGTTACAAATTTCTCCTCAATCATTTGCATCTCACTCCAGAGCAAAGTGTGCTAGCAAGATCCTTAACTTAGACATGCTCACAGACACCAACAGCAACATGGGTATCTGACTTGTCATCCCCAAGGCATATATTAACCATCAGCAAATCTCAACCTGGAATCTCTAAATGTTCATCTTTCTTTGTATAGGCTAACAAGGGGTCACAGGACCCTCCTCTCTGTTGCCACAGATAAGGACAATTTTCTATATTTTTTCCTTGGGAATAGCCTTCTTGTTGGTTTCTGACTTTTTCTCCTTTTAGGATAGTTCTCAAAGCTTTGCCCACTGGACTAATATCAGCCAGTTTCACTACTCAGCCCTACATTATCTTCCTTCTTATTCAAAGAACTGCTATCATGCCATCATATCTTTTAACAAAGGAGGAAAAGATGATTTTCAGCACCAATTTACTGTATCTCAGGCCCTCCGTCTTCAAATGTCAGGGGGAGAGAATGAACTTCAGTGGTAACGAGACAATGGGCTAACGCACGCAGCAGAGTGCTGCATTACCTGAGAAGGCAGCATCACATCTTACATACGTGTAGCATTTCAGCTTTTTTTCCTTTTTGAAAAGGAACAGTGTGCAGCCAGAAACTACCCAAATAAGACTAATTTACACGCTCTGGAATAATCCAGCTGCTATACTGCAGCTTCGCATCTTCAATTGCATGCTGCAGTCTGCACAGGCTCTGCAAACGTTAATTAGGCTTCAGGATATCTGGCGCCTACAAAGAGTCCAGCTGCAGTGAGCTCACACCAGGCTGGGGAACTGGGTGGGATGCTCTGCAACAGCAGCTCCAGGTTGAGCCACACCTGGATCTCAACACTGTAAAGGTGAGAGAAGCATACGGGAGTACTCCGAGCAATCCCTGCTGGATTCTGCACAAGGCAGAGGAAGCAGCACACGAACCAGGGAAAGGAATCAAGCACCAGCCATGGAGAGAGACAGGCAGGTGAACGAAGACAAAAGCATTTTTAAAAAGCTTGTACAGAGCAGAAAGGATTGGGGGAAATCAAACTAAAATTTAAGAATAAAGGGAGGGAGCACGAAATTGCAACTGGCTGGGCAAAGGCAGGGAAACTGATAAGAAAATACTGTATTTGATGGGGTCAGGAGAGAAACTTTAGGTTGAAGGTACACAAAAGTTGCTAAGAGATCAAGGGCACAGGGCCTGAAGCAGAGCTGTAGGAAAGGGGCCTGACACTGTCTGTAGGGCCACACTGCAGAAAGGCAGGCTTGGAACAAGAATAACCTAGAAAAAGAGGTCGCTCTGGGGAAAACAGGCACACGCACAAATCCTGCGCTACAGTAACTATCCACCTCCTAAGCGGGGTGAACGCTTCCTGAGTCTTACTGCCTCGCTGCTATCAAACTCCTGCGCAGCCTGCTGGCAAAGCATCCCAAAAAGAGCACTCAGTTATATAATGATGAAGAAGGTACAGAATTTGTGTCTTACACTTCTGTGGATGCGAAGTCAATCATATGGGCCTCCATCTCCACCAGAAGACAAGTGTCTACGGAGCTGCAGATAAAGGCAGGCAGTATCAGCTTCTAGGAAACCTGCTGCGGGAAGTGGTGTTAGTGCATATGCAGCCACCTGGGATCATTAGTCAATCAGAAAGATTGGCTGGATGAATATTCAAAGTCCAATACTCAGAGGACAGCAGGTAACCAAGTCTCCTTTACTGTAAATCTTCAGAAGGAATACGAAGGCAGCAAACTATCTTTAACTCTTCAAATTAAATTACACATTCATTAATTACATTAAATATTTCCTGCACGTTTTTGCTATAAGTTACATCATTCATTTGCATCTCTGTTGCATTAGGGGACAACTAGGTCAGGCACAAAATCCCATTTACCCAGCAATGGTGTGATAGCGGCTTCACTTGAGATCATCCCTTACGAAAAGGTGTGGCATGCTAAGGCTGGGGCTTCAGCACAAGCAAGCCCCTGCCCTCCACACATTCACGTGCTTAATGCCAAGGCCCTCTATGGCCATTAACTGCTCATGGGAGGAAGCCAGACCCACGAGCATGGGCCATATTAAAGCTTAACTGAGGGGGAAAAAAGGATCAGTTCTGGGGAGCCAGGGCCAAGCAACCGCAAGATAAAACAAATACAGAAGTCTAGTCTTGAATATCAGTCTCTCATACAGACTCAAACCTACAGCACGAGTGTTGGAACTTCCCTCTCCAGGGGCAGCCAGCCGCTACAACTTTGGGTCCCGAAATGGAGCGAGGAGCTGTGGGTCAGCGCCTTCCCCCTGCCCCCTGCTATAGCATCTGGGCTGCACTGCACGCACGTCTGCGGAACTCCTCGGCTGGGATTCACTACGGCTCAGTAACAAAACAGGGCTTGAAAAGGAACTCTGAGCCTGATGATTAAGCATGTAGACAATAAACCTTCCTTTAGGAAATGACAAAAAAGTGTGAGCGAGAAAAGTGCAGAGGTCTAATTAATTTGTGTCCATTTACTAATGGCAGACTATTTGCACCGTGCCAGGAGCCTCCCTCCCATTTAACAGTACAAGAAAGGCACAGCATTTCTGACCTACTGATAAGGTTGTAGCTGACACCTCAAGCATAATAGACCTAACTGAAGAAAGGGAAAATATTACTGTGGTTGTTACCACAAAGACTTGAGAGGCCGTAGTCAGCAGCACAGCAATACTCTGAAACGTATGCTACTGAGGGACTGTCACCATAAAAGTTTCAGCTGTAAATATTGTCTCTGCAGTAGCAGAAACAGAAGATGTTTTGTGTTCATTGTCCAAATTGGATTTAAAAAAAACCAAATATCAATTGGTCAGACTATATACATATACACACAAACATGCACACACATAAATCTTTCATCACTTGGGAATGTTCCCAGCTTTCAATGTCATGTCTTGAATTAACACTGCAGTTCCTCTCTCTCTCTGAGTTACCCCAAAGCTCCAACAGATCGTGCAGCACTTGCATTAGCACCCACCCGGAATGGGCAGCAGGGGAAGGTGGCGAGGGAAAGATAGCAAGGGGCATAGCAAGCTCACAGACCATTTGACTCTCTCACCAGCCGCTGCCACCCAACTTTTGCACAAGACTGAACTAAATTCTGCCTTCACAGTCATACACGCGCAACTCATCTTCACTGTGAACGGTTCACATGCACGTGAGGGCAAAATTGAGCCCAAAGTGATACAGAACGGCTGTGCCAGTCGCTCGAAGAAAACGTCCGGCCACATAGTGCTGAAAGCTACATTTGAAAAACACATCGGCCGCCCAGACCTAGGTGCTGTCATCCATCAGTCCCCTCCTGTCATGGTCAGCTGTTCTGCAACTGGCTGCACCTTGCCGTGAGATGGTTCTCAAAACACATCTGAAAACAGAAGATCAATGAAGGTACAGAGCGGGCAGCTTCTGCCTCTGCACCAGCATTCATCAGCTGAAGCGAGGAAACGCACACCAATCATTTTGTGTAACAGAGTCACCTTAACAAGGCTTTGTCACAGCATCCCTATCTCTTGCTGTCAAAATACACACTGACAATCTGAATACCCTTTATACAGCCACAGAGACATCAGCCTCAGACAATATTTGATTCTGCTAACATTATCTTTTAAGCTTATTTTGGATTTCACAACACATCTACACTAGAAATGCAAATACCTAGCAACGTTATCAGCTGTCCTGGTGGATGCTACCATGCTGCTTTCTGTGGAGGGAAGGGAGGAAGGGAAGAAGTCCCAGAAACAACGCTTGCTTTAAGGCTCTGAAGCAATCAGATAATCTTTCTGATAAAATCCAGTGAAATGTGCATCTGCTTGGAAGAACGAAGGCTTAAGCCCCCACCTCCCAGCAAAGATTACTTAAAAATTATACCCCAGCATTTATTTATTTGTAGGATTATGGGAGTGCTGCAGCAGGCATTAATGGAAGACTTCTAACTTGGAGAGCAAAAAACAGAGCACTAACAGCATCTCTTTGCTATTCTGTTTCAGCATGTCTACATCTTGTCTTTCCTTCTGTAAGATGTTTGTTTCTCCAGGGTAAATCAAACTTCAAGCTCCGTTCAGCTCATGAAGCTTCCACAGGATCATCAATAAAGGCTTATGCATAACGAGCCATCTTAACTACTGGATCATGCCTGCTTTAGGACCACAGTACTACTACTTATATCCTTAACACATCTCCAGGTGATTAAGGTAAAGAAATTAGGAAGAGCGCCTTATTGAAATCCCTGTGAAAACTAGACATGGTGACCATTCATTCAGGGCCCTATGATGGAGACACATGCTCTTTCTAAATAAAAAGATCACCAAATCTGTTCACAAAGGCCTTGTATCAGCCACTGGCAACTAAAAACTTTACGCCATTTAAAGGTAAATGCATCTGAAAAAGAAATTTGAGAGTAGAAGCTGCTAAGCACAAGCCCCTGTTTCCCCAGCAGAGCGTTGCGCGTTACTTGAGGCCACGCCGATGCACACCAAAGCAGGCAAATGTCTCTGCTTACTGAGTGCCTGTCAGAAAAACTTACTGCTGCTTATCTCCTGGGCCAAATTCGGAGAATGACAAAGCAGAAGTGAACAGTCAATATCCCAGAAGATCTGTGAATGAGAGAGACGATTATAAGCCCAGATAGACTTGGGGGAGCCATGTAAATGTATTACAAGCACCAAGATTTATATTAATGCCTGGAGCTGACAAGGTCTCTTTTCATATTTAATTGCCCACTCATGACTAAGTTAAGAGAGTCCACGTGAGACCATGACGTAAAGATGAGTAGCTCTGTCTAGCCTCAACACTGAATGCAATATAACGCTAATATAAAGAGCAAATCTCCCAAGCACAGATCACTATATTATCGAGCATTTGCTGACAGCTAAAATAATTCAATGTTGGGTGGAAATATACCTTGCAGTGCAGAGATGGACTGGCCTCTGCACACTAATCTGGCAATAATCTTGCTAGGAAATTTGCTACTGAAAACTCTTCTCTTCCTTTTTGATAAATGCAATCTTGTGCTACTTACATTTGTTTAAAATGCTGCTGTAGAGATTCCTGCCCAACTTAAAGGTACAATCACAATAACTCCTATGATTCTCTCCGTTGCCATGTCCTCCCCATTCTCTTGTGTTCTTCATATCCATTTATTGCCTCTGACTTGACTGCAAGCTCTTTAGGGCAAGGCCTCCTGGATAATAAGCCTTTGTGTAATACATTATTGATGTCCATGTGGGCTTCTAGGCACAGCTGTGATACAAATCCTAAATGACAGTGGTAAGACAACTACTGGCATGAGCTTAAAAGCCAAGCTGAGCCCTTTAGAAAAGTCTGGCCTCAGTGATAAATTTAGGTTTTTAAATAACCCATAGTCCCAGAGCATTCGAGTGACTCATCTGCACCAATTAATTTATTCTTACAACACCTAGACTAGACAGGGAAATTTAAGCTCCCTCACTTCATGACTTTGGGATACTGAAGGATGTGTGAAGAGAGGGACTTAATGCAAGATCTGCAGCCTTTCACCTTAGCCACAAGATTATGTTTTCTCCCTTTGGGATCTACAGCCTGACTCCTGATCTCAAGTCACCCAACAACATGCTTAACACATTCTCCCAACATTATGAACGAGCTGCCTCCAAAGAGCAGCATCCCTTCTTAAGCTTACAAAACAAGGTCAATGAAAGTTGGAATAAGCAGGTGTTACCCTCCACAATTCAAAGGGGATAACACATTTAAAATGTGTGTTACTTAAATCGTATATGGGTAGGTGTGAGCAAAAACTTCAGATACACAGTATATGTGTAATATTGGGAGAGATCGGATCCAAAATATTTATTTTCATCTTTAAACCATATTAAGTCTCTTCCTGACACTGCAAAAAAGAAATGAACCTCTTAATTTATCCTCACAGCACAGTATTAAGCAGAAAAGTTTTAGCTCTGCTTTACAGATGAAAAATTGACATATATTGACTTAACTAAACATAAAAGAGTGAAACATCCAACAAATCAAACAGCCCATCTGGCTGAGTACTTTTTGATGCTATGTAACGAGATGAAAAAGCAAATAACCACTGAAACATACATCAAGCAAATGCCTATGTGGGAACAGCCAGGAGCGTTGTGCAAAGGATGGGCAGCCTTGACCATCAGCCCTTTGCCCAAGTCTTCGACCTGGGTCCAGCTGCCACTCTCCCATCGACCTGACCCAAGCCTACCATTTTTTGAGTCCTATTTCTGAAAGGACTATAATGATATTTCCTTTCCCTCTTGCCCATCTAGATGCTAAATTCTTCAACGTCACTTACAGCATGTTTGTAGGAAGCACAGTGAAATGAGATCCCCACCAGGAATGAGGCCATCAAGCTGGGTCACGGCAAGGACGATCATGTCTTCAAAAGCAAAGTGACAGTAGAATCACCCAGTTCTCACAACTACATCGGTGCATATAAAATTACAGTTTATAGCACGTTTGTGCAGTCCAGGTGTTTGCCCAAACATCTGAGGGTTAATTGTAAGCACTGCATTAAGAAAGCCTCGCCTGCACCCCCATTAAGACCGCATATGAGCGCTATGAAATACTACGGCACTTTGCAAGAAGGAACTGGCATTTGCAGAGAGCAAGCACGGGTAACGCGCGAGGCATCACTGTAATCAGGCATCTCGGAACCGTTGCGGGGCATGTTAAGCCATGTCAGTGAAGACACAGCCACAATACTGTGATGTGACCTCCAAACCCTGCACGACCTTCAGCCAGCGCCAGCATAGTTTTGTGCCAGTTTTGGATGTGGAACTCATGGTTTGACCTTAATGATGTTACACATTAATTCTGTCCTTTCCTTGAATACAATGAACACCTTGGAAAAGGAAAAAGAGCTTAAACACAAAACAGAAATCCCCTTTACTGGCAAAATCTACGTGAAAAATAACTCTGGGATAGAAGAGAGACTCCTCTCTTCCAGAGAGCTTCAGCTGGTACCACAAGGCTAAAATAAGTGAAGTCTAGAAAAACACAAACTGTAAGAAACAATAGATTGATTGATTGATTCATTACTTGGCATCTGGCCACTTAAAGGTACTGAAATGGCTAACCTTGTGTGAACCCGGAAAGTTCCAGAGTGTCTGACTACATAGAAATAATACCCAGAGATAATTTATTTTTTTACGTATAGTCAAGTGGGCCTGAAAACTGCCATTTTGCAGAGGACAGCCTCTTTGCAGGGGCTTCGGGCTCTTAAATCTGCCATGATGCTGAGGAAGGGGTTCACTTTCATTTATTTCTTAAAAAAATGTCATATTCCTGCCTCCTCCCAACTTAACGACACATTGCATTTGGGCTCCAAAGTGAAGGAACAAAGCCCAGCAGAATAGGGAAGAGAAAGAAGATACATAACAGAAGTGATAAACTAGCATTTTAAAGCAAAGCCTAAATAAATGCTGACAAAATCACTTCACCAAGTGCCTCAAAAAAAAAAGGGCTTCATCTTACCAGAGAAAGCAAAACCTTGAATCATTCAAATGAATTCCTCATCTGGGCAAAGTTCACTGTGGTTTTGTCAATTATATCAACAGGGTCTAAATTAGCTTCATTATGTGTTGAAACGCACTAACCTTATTGGGATGCTCTTCATTGTAAGGATTCCAGTTAACACACTGAAAATCTAATCTGAATTCTGCCTCTGCGCATCAAAATAACGCAGTCGCAGCAACAACAGAAAAACACAGCACCTCAGAAACCCACAACTCATCAAAACAAGCGTTTCTGCTGCTTTTTTTTTCTTAGTTTAATAAACTTTTAAACATTTTCTTAGTTTAATAAAATCAAAACAATGTTGACAATATTAAAATAATAAAAATACAGGATACAAGTCATTTCAGCCCACAATGTTTCCAGAAGAAAGAGGTGTTTGCTCACTTTTCATTTGTAAATTACTTTCAATTATTTTATTTATTATTTCATTCATTAATTTATCAATTATCTATACTTTTTTCTCTGCACATTTACATTTCTGATGTCAGAACCTAAATGAAATATTTCAGTTTTAAAAATTGAAATTAAAAAAATATATAGGCTCTAAGTCAAGCATCTCCCTATACACACATGTGAGGCTATGGACTTTTCCTTCGTGAAGTCTTCCAATATTTTTAAGTCAGTAGGAAGCAGAATTCTTAACAAATTTCCGAAAGCCAGAAGAAACTGGCTTTCCAACCTCCACACAGCTATTTACACATCCCTTTGCATCCACTGATTTTAAATGAAGTTCGAGAGAAAGAAAGGTGGGCCAGTTTCTGAAGGTAACAAAGGAAAAAAATCAGAAATGCAAATTTTAAAGGTGATTTTTTTTTTTTATTTTTTTTTTAACTAATGGTATAACTGACTTCACACAGCAACTCTACAAAGACACTTCAAACTGAAGAGTAGCATCCAAGGCTCAGAAGACAGTGTGCAGTTTCCTTGAGTTGAGCAGCCCATGAAAGCTCCATGGGGAAATACCACATTTAACAAAATAAAGCAAGCGGGCAACTGTGAAATGAGAATTCTTGACATTCAAGAAGAAAAATTCAAATAATTAAAAAAAAACCAAAACAAAACCCACAAAAGAATAAAGTTAATCAATTAAATTTAAAGTTTTGTGTTATGTTGCAATTGATCTGTCTCAGAGATGACTGTTTGCATCAGCTGTTGAGTAATTAGGACTGAAGCTAGTAACGAGCATCTCGGCAGCTGCTGCTTTGTCCAGATACACGTTGTATAAATGTCCATAGAGAAACACAACAGTGTTATCACAAGCTGCCTGTCTGAAACCCCCACACCTACACGGTCACCGCTCCTGTTCAGACATGGATTATAGCCACACAGATGGACAAGTAATCTCAGCAGACAGGTCGAGGTAGCACGTGGTGCTGGCAATCGGCAGAGCCACAGCTAGAGCCGGCCCAAAGCAAGCCTCCGCGAGCCACACACACAAACATCAACCCTTTAGCTGGAGGGCGGCCAGCAGAGAGCTGTGAAGATGGTCAGTGGACTGGAGCATCTCCCATGTGTATGGGGAAAGGCTGGGAGAGCTGGGCCTGCCCCGCCTGGGGAAGGGAAGGCTGAGAGGGGGTCTCATCGATGCACACACATCTCTTCAGGGTGAGTGCCGAGAGGACGGGGCCAGGCTGAATGGGAGGTGCCTTCTGAACATGAGGAAGCACTTCTTTAGCTTTAGGGTGCTGGAGCGCTGGGCCAGGCTGCCCCGAGAGGCTGTGTCCTTCCCTGGGGACATTCAAACCCCACGTGGACGTGACGCTGCGCACCCTGCTCTAGATGACCCTGCTTTGGGAGGGGGTTGGACTAGATGATCCCCAGAGGTCCCTTCCCACTCTGTGAAATCCACACCTATGAAGCTGTTCTATTGTACTTTTTATATATACACATATAAATACATATAGATAGATAAATACCTAAAGGGTATAGGAAATGCATTGTGGGAATCACCTGAGACCCTGAAAGCTGGAATTCACTACGCTTATGCGATTCATAAACAGTGCAGTGAAAACACATTAATCACTTTTTCAACAGCTTCTCCTCACTAACAGTACATGGAAATTTTTTTGCAGAATATGAGCTTTATTCATAGAAAATACATATTTATACAAATTATTAATTAATCCCTTCTCAATATCTACCATACCTGAAACATCTGGCATTTTTCTTTCTTAACAGTTCCACAGGCTTGGCATTTTAAGCAGTTAATTAAAATAACTCCAGCTGTCAACAGTACATCATGTTTTGTGCCTTGAGATGGCTGCAAATATAATTACTAGAGACAATCCATCAATTGCTAACCCCTAACCATATCTATTGTGACACAGAGGCTCAGAGAGGACATACATTCCTCTGTTCCTTGCCATCTCCTGCATACTTACACTGGTCTGCAGGACTGTTTAGAGGACAGAAGACTGCTGGAAAGCTCTCATGAAATATGAAGTCATCTGCTTTATACAGCTCTCAGTGGGCTGCATGCATACAGTCTAAGCAACAAGAGTCTTCTGATTCCTATTCCTTGTCAGGAAACAAACTGATAAAGGGATCACATGCTGTAAGAATGCTTGATTTATTTTATTCTCTATTACCAGAGATCAAGGACTAAGGGAAGAAGGATAAGCTTGTTCCCCTGCCAAGAAAAGGTTTCCTGTATGTCTGGGAACTCCTACCATTGCTCACCGAGAGAAACTAGCATATATCTTTCTATACATTTCCAGTCCAGTGTTTCAAGCAGACCTCAGCCTCTGATTTGGGCTAATCCACTGGGGGTTTTTGCACTGTTCAAGGTGAAAAGCAAGAAAGGCAACCAACAAAAGTGCTGAGGAACAGTCTGGTATCCAACAGGCTATTAAAAAATAAAATAAAAAGAGCTCCGCATTTCAAATGGGACTGGAGCTTTGCAGGGCTATACTGTGGATTTCAGCCCCGAGATATACTCCGGTGTAAGAGCGGTGGCTCACCCAGCAACCAGAAAGCTGGTATGACAACAGGAGGGCAATGGGAGAGAAGTCAGGGCCAGGAGCTGCCAGGTATCAAAGCAGGTCACATGCTAGAATAAAAGGTAGATGCTGTCCCAGAGCAGAGAGGTTAGGAGTGACGTGACATTGGCTCTATGCCCACAGGTGACGTGGAACAGTCAGATGCTGCATTTGCATGAATGCTAGCAGGGTACTAGGCAGATGCAATATCCAGAGTCTGTAGTAGACCTAAGGAGTGTTCTCTACCCCTTGCTTTCATAGACGAAAAGTTCTCCCACACAGTATAAAGCTGCAGTGCTTTCTAAAGCTCTGTCTGCGGGGACCCTGGTGTTGGCCTTTCCATTACACACAATAAAAAGTGTTTTCTCACCTCTGACACTGAAATGAGTCCTATTTCTGAAACAGCTGTCTTGCACCTTTTGTCACTTAAGAGAAAGCCCTGAATAAATGGAGAGTACACTGACCTGTGGCTAAGAAAAATGTTGCTAAGACACACAGCTTAATTGCATCTGTCAAAAACGTATTTGTGCTCACTACACCTGATGAATCATCACCACACACTTTCTGACTGCCAGACCAAACTCTGAGGATAACAGAAGTCTTGGAACTCAGCCATCTAGAAATCTTCAAATAAAAGCCTATGAATAATAACAAGCATATTATATGGGTCTTCATGCAAGTATCTTAGTCAAATTCCTCGACGTGGCACTAAAACCATTGTGCTTACAGTCTTCCTGAAATTTCACAGAAGGCTCTTATCACTTCCTCCTCCCATCCTTCAAACTTGTATCATCCAAAATGGTTGTCACAGTCCCCCTCCTCAACTACATTTCACCAGGAAGATAAGCAATTTTTATTGGCTTATATTTAGTTTCAGTGTTTAATACTTGCAGTATGTGATCAGTGATTTCATCTGCAGGACTGGGCACATACAACGTACCATCTTAAAAACAAACTACATTTCAGTGACTTCACGAGGAACTTTCTTGTGGGGAACAAAGCCAACTTAATGTTTAAACTATGGCAATGTTATGAATCTTGTAATGGTGTTGCAATGGAGTATTGCAGATCCAGAGCTCAGAATAAGGAAAATTATATGTGTATTTGTCACCTGCTTTGACTAGATATTTTAGGCAGAATCAGAGATACAGTCATTGCAGCAGAATTCCAGGTTACTTCTCTAAGCATGATTAGGTTTTCCAGGTACAGCTTTGTAAACAAGATGTCACAAAAAAGCATACCAGGATACACTGAACTAGCAGGGACTTCTGTTAACACTAAATTTAAATTTCTTTCAGGTCTTTCATCTTTTTTTCTTCTCTCTTCAGTCTCACCAAAGTTTGCCTATAGTTTTTCAGAGTTTATATCAATATGTAGACCTAGGCTATACAATCCCCAAATACCTTTCCAATGTCTCCCTCAGCATCCCACCTAAGCTTAAGGGCAAGATCTGGCTACAAGTTTCCAGGAGTTTATGTGAAATGTAATTACATTTCCATGAAGGTGAGGGAGTCTTTTATGTTGCACTTTAAATACTTTACAATGTGCAGTAATTATTCAATTATTTTCAACCAGATCTTGGTCAAACTATGCTTCGTTGCTGATCTTACTGCTGTCAAGTATCCTGCTTCTGCAATAAGCCATTTCATACAGTATGTTGATATGGTTTACGAGCTAAGTAAGGCTCTAACCCTTAAGAGTGCCCTTATACTCTTGATTGAGGAAAATTTTCTTTCCTTAAGAATTAACAATCAGTTCTGCTCTTTTACTGATGAAAAAAAAAAAAAATCTGTGCAAGAAACTAATTTACAGCCATAGCTCCTTCTCTTTCACAGCAGCATGAGGCTCCTCAGTTTTTCCAAAGGTACTTGATATCTCTTTGATTGACAAATTCCTTAAAAGCATATTCCACCTACGGCAGGTAAGACTTTGCTCTATCAGTTGTAATAACTGTGATTGCACATATGGAAAGACCTCCAACATTAATGTTAAAATCCTGATCAAAGAACTCTGCTTTGGTTCACTGCATATAACTAGGGAAAATCATTTGGCGGTTCTGTATACCAGTCTCTGCAAAATGGGAGATACTGATGTTTACCTCCTCATAAGAAAGTCGAAAGCTTGTTAAGTATTTTACAATTGCTGGGTGGCAGATGCTAAGTATTTTCAGTAGGATTTTACACCAGCAAGATGTTAATTACTGCAGTTCTTCATTTGCTAGATTCCCTGATGAACTGATAAGGCAGACTCTCATTTATTCACAGCTGAATACCCAAAATGTCAGCTAGGGTTGAGACAGCCTTGTACACAACTTCAACCCCAAAGCGTGCTGCACTTGTCTTTTTTGCAGACAGGCATACAAAGACAGCAGATCATCTCTGCTTCTCTGTGCAAGAGTGACCCCATAAGAGATTGATCACCATGAGGTACTCAACCAAATTATATCATGCTCATAGCAATGCCTTGAGCTAAGCTGTTTATGTGGGTCTTCTGGCTAACGCTAACCTTTGTGGGAGCAGAATGCTTTAGGTGTGTCGATCAAGGAGATATAGGCTCACTCTACTGAGAGATTAACTACAGTATATGAAGATGCACTTGCACTTCATTAATCCTGCAGTGGGGCCCTACCAAACTGAAAAAACATCCAGTGTACTGGACACGCTGGCAAGGCCTTCCCAGGCTTCTCTCACCTTGCTACCAAGTTACCGAGATGCTGTCTCTGCAGGGAACTTGTCTGGAAAACTTAACTGCTCCTTAACATTCTCTTCAAAGTGATCCTTAAGATTTAAATTCAGTTAATCAGCTTCACTTTAGACTTTTATTCTAGCTGTAGCTGTTGAGTTTAGCACATACTTTACATGTTACAGCGACACAGGAATTTTTCATGTGAGCTCAAGGTCTGTCTGGTTGTGGTAGAACCAAATTTTGTTGTGCAACTGTTACAACGCAGAGTCAGCCACTGAGCTGAAGGACCCTCTCCAGATCAAATTATACCTGTGTCACACAGAGTACTAACTCAGCCCCTGAAGCTCTGGTCTTGGCAGCAGCACCCTCTCATATGCAGGCAGGCAGGCTGGAGTAAGTTCTCTCACGCGTTATAACGCATTGATCCCTGTCTCAGACTGTTTGCCGCCACAGAAGACATGATGTAAGCACCTAAGTCGTCACTGTCTGGCACCTCTGATTTTATTACAAAATGGCTTGGATCAAGGAAGCCATCAAATTGGCTAATAATGTTCTGAGCAGTGCAGCATAAACCATGGAAATGGTCACTTTATGAGTGCAATGATTACCACCAGGCAAGGCTGCTCCAGCCTCAGTAACATGTTTCCTAGGCATTGTATATTTCTGGGGTTGTACTTTTGCCCCACAGCTTCCCCGAAGCTGGCCTGGGTGACACCAGAGCAGCAAACCTCATCATGTGCTATTTGCTCCCGTTAGTGAAAATCCTGCTTGCCAAGGCAACCAAAAACTTTCACAGATGCTGCTTGTGCAGGATTACTAAAACACTTCCCGAACAATACCCTTAAGGAGGAACAGTGAGATTTAATTAAAGCAGAAATTAATTAAAAGGCAATCAAGAGCAATAAGAAGTTTCTGATCATTTTCTCCTACATTTAAAATGTAAGATACATGGAAGAGGGGATTGCCCAATCTCAACGGTTTTCAAATGGCTTTTAGAAAATTAAAGAATGAAGAAAATACTAGACAAAGATGTGTAATAAAAGTTTCAACAAAGCAATCAAATTAGGAACTGATATAATAAGAGATTTAAAAAGCACATTTCTCATCTTACTTATCTCAGTATACAAATCAAATATACCAAGTCCTGGGATAAAAATGCAGAAACACCCTGCCCCTTGGTTTCAAACAGTCCCTTGTTCCCTTGACACTCACTTGGATGGCCTGGGCTTACGGCATTTCCAAAACATAATTATTTCAAAGGAAATGGATAGCTGGAGCAGGAAACATTCTCCAACCTCGAAGAAACACCTTGAGAGCAATTCAGTTTGAGCTGATTTTCTTTGCTCCTTTTCAGGAGGAAAAGAGAAAAAGGATTCAACAATACTTTCTATTAAATTTTATAGCAGTAACTCAGCACAACACTTTTACTGTTACAATGAACAAGTCATTGAAAAACAAATCCTTTCAGTTTCATTACATTAGAAAGGGGATTTTTATGAAAATAAAATCCTTTTCTTTAAATTCTGAAAAATGGGAGGGGCTTCCTTTGGTTTTGTGGATGGGGTTTGGAGGTATTCTTCCTTGTCTGTTTTGGTAGTACTTTTTTTTTTTTTTTTTTTAGTTTTATTTTGGGTTCATTGGGGTTTTGTGGTGGGGGGGGTTGTTTGGGAATTTTGGGGTTTGATTTTTTCCCCCCTTTTTAAACACGTCTTCGCTTACTACTAAAGCACTGAGTGACTCAAAACAGCAATTGACTTGTAGGAACAAGTATATGCCAGACCTTTCCAGCCACACAGCACGGACTGCTCTGCTCTGTATTACATCCTTGCTCCCAGAGTGCATGAGGTAGAGGCATAACAGTACTTACAGACAAGTGAGCAGGTGAGAGGAGGGTAGAGGACATTGTAGCTGCTCTTGCTCACCGACTCCATCATTGATTACTCTCCCAAGCAATGTATGTTCAGTGAAACCAAAGCATGTAAAGAACAGAATGCTTTTTCCTTATGAGCCTGCCAAGCAGGCAACGCTTTGTGCTCTATTGAAGGAGAAGACAGAAAGGGAGCCGATACTGCCTGCACTGATGGTATAGCTCTCCTGGTAGTGATGATGTGCATCATCCCCAAGTATTATTAGCCAGGTTTACACTCACACCTCTTTGTGGACTAGGGCAGGCCAAGCACAAGTCTGGTAGAAGAGAAAAAAATGCAAGACAAGCTGGCCAGCCATCAAAACAAAGAAGGACAAAATAATTTTGCTAAATTAATGAGAAATTAGAAGCCTGAATTGTGATGTGTTTGCATTTTCCTGTGATTTACTCAGACTGCCACTTCATCAAGACAATCAGCATCTCTCCCTTCCTAACCTCAGAGTCAAGCACCAACTGGTACAGAACATTTATTCAACACAACACTACCTCTAACACAATAAAACATGTGCTCTACATATGAACCTGTGACAGGCAGAACTAAACATGACAAAAGAAATAAGATGCTTATCAAGTTTATGAAATGTGTTATTTTTCGCAAACTCACACTGGCTTTGAATACAAGCACCAAAGAAATAAAAGCAGGCAAAACACACACCTGTAAAACAGTTTACATTCACAACAAACAAGCACCTGGATTTTTGACCGAAAGAAACCAGAGAAAGGAAACCATCCTGGGAAAGAGCTGCGCAATACCTCTGCAGAGCTCCTTCCTCCTCATCACTCCAGCACCCTTGCACCACACTCCTTTTCAGTCCCGCAGGCTTCCCCCCAACAAAACATCCATCAAAACCTAAATCCAAGCTGAGCGAGGTGCTGCCATAGCCTTTTCTCCTGCAGCTTCTCCTCCTAGAGGGATCATGTCCATTGAGATCACCATCTCTCCAGAGAGCAGCTACCACACAGCACGCGTACAGTGGCTGACATGCCAGCCCCAGCCTAGCTTGGACCTCAGACAACTTGCTGATCAGCAAGTTTTAGGCTTCAGAAAGCCTAAAACCCACAGAACACCACTTGCAGAGGCTGCCGTCTCTCGGATTTAAACCGATTCCTATCACAATGTTTCAGAAAAATTCCATGGCAGAATTTGTCACAGGTATTTGTTATCTGGGTCCCAGGACATCATTTTTACGGAAGCTAAAAAGAGCTCGACTGGGTGTTGAAGTCAGCTTTAAAATAGGGATTGAGTGACAACTAGTGGAGTTTTTCCTAAGTGCATCTCCATGGACTTCGCCGTACGATGCGATCTGCATTGAGATCCTATTGCATTGAAATAAAACAGATGCAATCCAGTTATGCAGGAAAGCTTTCCAAAAAAAAAACAACCCAAACGTGTATGCATATGTGAAGACACGGGGAATGGGAATGTGCTCACATGGCTCTAAGCTCTTTCTTATCAACCTGGTAAAGCTGCTCAGATACACAGACTTGCACAAACCAAGTAACTAGAAACAGAAGCTGCCATCCCATGTAAGCAGCTCACCATCCACTCCCAAATAATGACTAGGTGGGAGTAAAGATGGAAGGAGTCAGAAGGTAGCACGACCTTCCTCCTGGTGCATCCCTTTCCCTAAAGTCTTCCGGCTATTAGAAGCTTATGGCTCCCTCAGCTAGAGGCTGGGATCGAACTTCTGTTTAATAACCCATGAATCTCTCCTCCACGAATTTCTCCTCCATGAATTTTTCTAATCTGCGTACGCTTTTAGCCCCAACAACATGATGTAGCAATGAGTTCCACAGCTCCATGCTGCATTGCAGGAAAATATATTTTCATTTACTTTAAAACTACTACTTATTTCACTGGACGGTTTCTAATGCCTGATTTATGAGAAGGTGAACAATCATTCCCTAATTTATCTTCTCTCCCTTCTTCATGATTTCATTAGCCTTCACCCGCAACCTCTCATTTACCTCTTTTCCAGGCTGACGAGTCTAGAAATTGATGAATTCACGCACAGTAGAAAAATATCTTTCACTTTATTTGCCTCTTTAATCATCTCTGAACATGGAGCTAATGCTTCCGAAGACTTATTAGGAGCAACTTTCCCAAAGCAGCATTAGTTGAGGTATGACTCATCATCACTACCCTCAAATACTTTGTGGGGTTTTGGTACGGAAGGGAACAAGGTTATTTTATTTTTATATGCAACACTCTGCATTCACTGATGATGCATTTTGCCTGTCATGTTATCACCTGGTCACTCAGCACTGAGAGACCCTCTGCAACACTTCAAACTGCTTCTAAATCTGGCTACCCTGACTATTTTTACACCATCATATTTTATCAGTATCAGGCCTTACTACAGTACTACAGCTCTAACATGCCACCAAATTATTAGGAAAATAATTCTCCTACACAAATAGCCAGAATCAAACAAGGACAAGAAATCAACGCACAGCCTTTGAGGAAGTTTTTGGAATTTACCCTGCCCAGGTTTTCTGTCCTAAGCACTGTGGTCCCGGTGCACAGACACTGAGAAAGTGGTGGCTGATATTAATAAAACAACCTCTGAATTTGGGGTGGGGGGGTGGGGGGGGGGTGGGAA
>JAVJGJ010000002.1:34602554-34618717 GCA_035590215.1 Microhierax caerulescens | reverse complement strand
CCCCCCCCCCCCCCCCCCCCCCCCCCCCCCCCCCCCCCCCCCCCCCCCCCCCCGCCAAGAAAAAAGAAGTCAGGAGAAGAAAGTGCCAAGTGTAGACATGTTTCAAGAATCCTGAACTATCATTTCAAGAATCCATTGCTTTCATTGCTTGTCACAGGGAGCTGTTTCTTTAAATCACAACTGAAAGGATAGAGACAAAGTTGTAGATCTGTCAACTTTTCATACAAGTTTCTCAAGCAGTGTCCAGGTTTGGTTTTTTTTTTTTATTAAAAGAAAAAAAAAAGTACCAAGTTTCTGCTCCTCCTGATTGCGGAAGAAAGCCTGGCAATACTAACCCTAAATGTTCAGAAAGCACAAGACAAATTAAAAACAAATCCCAACACTGAAATAACTTCATGATTTAATATCTCCTGCTTTTGAAGGTACAACTCATCATTTGACTGCTTGTGGATTGGCTGTATCATTACAATGAGACTAGCAAATATGTCCATTTATTAATATTTGCAGTTTCAATTTTCAGGGCAGGCAGAGATACACGAAATACTGAACAAGAAAACAGTTTAATCTCTCTCCAGAACACTTCATGTTTTTAAATCATCTCTCCATTCAATTGACATACTAAATGCAGCCTGCTCAAGACATAAATGCAATAAATTAATGCGGGCTACAGATAAGATTCAGATTCTGCAGAAGCTCAACTTTCTCAAGAAAAAATAAAGACTTCCTAGCTGCTGTCTGAGATGCCCATAAATATTTTCCAGACATGACTCCAAGCAGCAAACAACGCAGTGTTGTTCCCCTAAACAAAAACCCACAGCAAACGGGCACACAGGCACGTGTTCAGCCCTTCCAGAAGTTAACAATGTCACTACAAAGCCTCAGTGGAGATAATAAGGATGAGGTATCACTAACGTAAGCTTTGTGATGGGGGCAGTCACTCAGACGTTGATAGGCAGACTTGTCAGCACAGGAGAACCACAAAGGCAGATTTGGAAGATATAATGACCACCGCCACTGCCCTTCCACCGTGAGCAGCACACCAAGGTGTCTGAAGATGGTTTGTTTGTTCAGGTAGAGGCATTTGTTTCAGGATCAGAACAGAAAATTTGCAGAGCTTCAGCAAGCAGTCCACAGCCCAGACCAGCACGTAACTAGTTGTTTTCCACAATTTTGCAACCTTGCCTGGTAAATAAAAGTAGTGGGTTGCATGAGTGAGTGCTGGGTGTTTGAAAAAGGAGCAAGGACATTGCAACAAGGCCACAAAGCATGTCACTGGACCTTGGTTCTGCATCATTGGTTTTGTTCTAGCTGCTGGTTCCTCAGGCTCACCAGGTTCCTCTGAATGCTCACCTAAACCCGTGCCAGATTTGTGATTACATCAGTGAACCACCTTGATTCAAATCCTGCTCCTGCAACCTTCCTCCTGGCTGTCAGGGAAGGCTAAGCTGATCAGTTTTGTCTAGCTGGATGCTCACACAAAGCACCTACTCATCTCAGAGGAGGGCCAGCTGTCTGTCCAGTGCTACAGGAGATAAAAACAAGCCATAAAACACCAAGGAGCAATATAGAAAGTGACATCCACACAGTTGGGAGTAAAAACCACTGGGGGAAAAAATGGGGACAGAAAAACCAAACACACAAAAAGAAGTTGCAAATATATCAATGAGACATAAGGTAAAGAGGAGCACAGAAAAAAAAACCACAATAGTAACTATAAATTGGCAAGGAAGGACTGTAAAAGATTGGCAAGATAAGCAAAGATAAGAGTGACACATCATCCCTTCACAAATGTAATGTTGTGGGAGTCTTGATGTAGATTGAGGGCAGCCGTAGTCACCCGCTTTACACCCCAGCCTCGAGGAACATGCAAGACCCATGGGCACAAAGCTTCTGCACTAGTCTCCAAGGCACAGCTAACGCTGCAGCACTTAGTAACATCAGGTTGCTAAAATATAAAGTGATCGTTGTACATGTGGAAAAAAAGGAAGACTCCTGGGAATGCATCTCACCAAGGAACAGAATGATCCTTATCTCATCAAGCAAAGTAAACAGAGCAGCACCTATCCACAGAGAACGACAGGCTATTAGAGGTACAGTCAAAATCTACTGAAAATCAATGGAAAGATTCACAGTCTCATGCAGATTCTCAATCAGACCCTCAGCTATGAATCACATATATCAATAACAGAGCTGGATATATCATTTTGCCACACAAAAAGAAAATTATTCCCAGGTTAGAACAGAACTACAACCAGCTAAACAAAAAAGCATTTGAAGACGACTGTGGCTTTTCTGGGGGAGTGCAAGCATTGGGAGGGGATATAATACACTGTGTCCTGTAAACAGATATTAAAAAAAAAACAAAAACCAAACAAACATGTGAAGCCAGCCACGAGAACACATGGGTCCAACATTAGGGTGTTTATTCAATAATTCTGCTTTAGAGGCTTTATAAAGTATACAAACAACTGAGGAATATAAAACATAACGAGATAAAAATAAGTCCATAAAATTGCCTGCCAAGGGAGAGGAAGGGAGAAAAATTCTGGTTTAGGGAGGCTTTGGTTGCTGTTAATACTGAAACCACAACTGGCACTGTTTCTCTCATTGATGAGGAAACATGCACTCCCTGTCACGCAAAATTTAAATTTCACCGTGCTTTTTGCGGGCAAGAGAAGAGGACAGACCTGAATCAAGCATGTAGTGATCAGCAGTGGAAGTCCTGAAGAAATTGCTGAGCTTTTAAACCACAGCAGCACCTCACAGTTCCTGCGTATTTTGCTAAGCACCTTACCAAATGCAGCAGGCACACAATTATGGGGACATCACCCAAGTCCCCAAGAGAGGAACAGATTTAGACAGCTGTGAAGGAGGCGTATGAAGGAGACTGTCACTATGCTGTCACTTGCCAGCTCAAAGTTCTTAGCAAGGCAGCCCTTACCAAACCCTGAGGAGAGCTGAGCAGAGGCAGCCTTGCTGCTGCTGAAGGAGCAGGGCAGCTCAGCAGGGACTGTGCCAGCCCCGGCTGGCAGTGCTCTCCCACCCTCCACACCCCCTCCCGCCTCAGCAGCCACGGGGTACTGCCATGGCAAAGAAAGGGGCACATGGACAGCTTCTGTCACCCTCCGCAGCTTCCCCCTCCAGCAACTGCTTCCCAGGCCATGCCTGGAACTGGCAGCTGTCTCATCATCTCCTAGCTTGACGGTGGCACAGGAGAGCACTAAGGAATGAAAAGTTGTCAGCTTTGCTGACCTTTAGCCAGGACTCCTCTTGGATGCCAAGATGTGACATGGGAGAAAGCATGAAGGAGGCTTTGTGGAAAGACATGACAAATGAGCACTCAAGACTGACAGCAGATGGGGGGTGATGTCTCAGTGCTGCACTGGACAAGATATGCAGGGCAGGGGTGGGATACAGAGAGCTGACAACGAAGACGAGTGTTTTGCATTTGGGTGGTGGGAAAGGAAGCCCAGTGAGGTGACAGAAAAAATGTTCAATGCAATAAGCCAGAAATACAGTATTTGTAACTGCATTCTTGGAACAGGGAAAAAACACAAAGCTCCGACAGACAATGAACAGTCTCAGGAGCCACGCAGGCTAGAATGAACTGCACAGCTAGAAATTTTGCAGATCACTGCTGTAGAACTGTGCCCTGGAGCCTTAACTTTGGAAAACCTCGGAGGATTACATTTTAAGTTATGTCTGAGCTTGCAGCCAGCCAGCCAGCCACAATGGACCAGAAGGGCATAGCTGTGTTCCAGTGACAGCATTTAAGTTCTTTGTTGTGCTTCCCAAACACAGAAAAGAAACCAACCTACTTTCATCTAATCTGCAACAATAGATTATGGTCCTCAAAGCTCATGTTCTGGCCACTATCCCCCCATACACCCCCTCAGTTCTTCCCTGAGCCACCCAGGGCTGCACATAGCCAGGCTTAGGAACTCATCCATCTGACACTAAACTCCAGCGTCCTTGTTCAGGATGAGACACAGCTCAAGAAGCATACAAACAGCAGGAAAAAGTACTGTCTTGCCTGCTGTTCATTAGCAACAGGACTACCATATTTTGGCAGCTCTTCATCCAGAGATCAGCAGCCCACAGGTTGCATAGCAGTCCTGTTATCAATCCTATTCCAGAACCTGGCACAGAGACCTCCAACTTACACACTGATCCCAATACCAAGCTCAGACACCCTCTCCTTGCTGGCCATAAGTACACTGTACTGTTTCACAACAAATCCACAGCCAACTGAAAATAATCCAAACAAAGTATGAATATATTTTAATAGAAAAGCAATTTTCTACCCACTGGAACTCGTTGCTTGCTCCATACGTAACCAAATGCAGTTCTGTTTCCCACTTCATGCAAAACCACTGCAGAATTGTAGTTTCCACACCAGTTCCAGAGCCTGCAACACAACACAGATGTGACTGGCCAAGGGATGTGTGTCAGGGTGTCAGATCCACCAGCAAATTACAGCAAATCACTCAGGTTACAGCGTGCTAGCCAAGCCACAGTACCCGACAGTTGTTGCACACGTATGTCCTCTCAAGCTGCTGCAACCACAGGAGATTGAAGCTATGTAGCTACGGTCTCTTACAGCTGAGCAGACCAGCTCTGCCCACAACGTGCCCAAGGTCGAAGACAGAGTCTGCATTTCATTCCTCAGAAGGTTTTTTCTAATTACCATGCAACAATGTCACATCAGGAATGATGTGGACTGCAAATTCAATACAAGACGTGAGCATAAGTTATTAACTGACTATTGATATTCAGGATTATTGATGATGAAACATTTATCCTAATAAGCACAAGGTACACTGTTAACTCCACAAAGATTTGTGAAAATCCCTCAAGTATTTCAAAATATACATAGAGAATGAGTGAAGAAAAGCAATAAGCATGGGGGTGGAGAGGGAAATAAGCAAAACCTCAAAAATATAAATGCTAGGATGGATATTTTGCTTCAGGACAAAAATCAGCCATTGCATCAGACCATGTGGTTTCTAAGTTTAATTTACAGTAATGAATCAGGGGCAAGACCTTATCAGTCACTGGGTAAAAACCCAGTTGCACAGAACAAAGAATATGGATGACAACTGGGATTAAAACCAGCCTTTGCAATTGAAGAGGATGAGCTTTGTGAGCAGTGAGGTGATGGCAGCTTTCTCATTCCAAGAAACTGAAGAGATTTTAAATTTAGCCCTAAGCTCTCCGTTTCCTACGTCTTCAGCAGCCAGCATTAGTAACTGGCAAAGCCAACTGCAAATCCCTTCCACAAGTGTCCTGGGAATAGACACCGCAAGTTCCTGCACCTTACGTGGAAAGGACACTGAAACAAATAAAGGGTTTTTTTCCAGAATATTTAATTGAAGCAGACACAAAAGAAACAGAACTTGACTCAGAAGAAAATTTTACAAATCTCAAAGGACTGCATGGATCCGATATTCTGAAATGCTAGGAGTCATGGTGTCAGTAGTCCTTCAGCCATCACTGACACTTTCAAGAAGTATCTGCTCTTTGTGCTCTCTTTACTCATTATATGATGAGAAAAGTCACGAGCTAAATAAATATTTGTTTTCTCTTACAAATCACCTTTAAGATTACAATCCATCCTGACACCAGGACAAGGAGTTCATTTTCAAGTTTACGGTAATTCATCACTGAGCTAGGGTCTGAGCTGCACCAAGAATAAATGTGTTACAAAAATAAGTGGTTGCCAAATCTTTACACAGCCATTGGAAGTGTCTAACGCAATCACACAGTCCTGTGGCTTACTTCCACTAGAAAGGCTTTTACATTTACATTAAGCTCTGGGAATTGCCCTATGCTACAGAAAACCACAGTGTGTTCAGATTATTGATTTGACCACACATTATTTTGAGCCGCAGTCTCTGATTTTTGACTATGCGCTTGAGCAGAAAACTTTGAGCGGCAGCTCTGTATTCTGACATAAGGCAATAATTACCTGGTGATGAGAGCCCCAACTGAGAGCATGCCCCCATTGTTTTAAAAACAAATCCTCAGGATAAATCCCTGGCACCTTCACATGGCCAGGCTGGGAGGTGAAAAGAGGAGGTAGTATTTTATTGATTTTACCACAGGAGAACCGAAGCAGGGAGGGTTTTGATATACAAAGTCATGTAGACACCTAATCCTCTTGAGATCAGTGGGAGTTAGTGATCTAAATGATTTTTGCTGATTTGGCCATAAAAGATACATCCGCAGTCACACCAACAAGATTTACGTTTTCCTGGGCAGTTAGAGATCACACTCACGCCTCAGCCCTAAATCCCTAACTCTCAGCTTCCAGCTTCAATCTTAAGAAACCAGATGGCTCTGAAGGCTGGGAAGCTCCACCAGTACAGAAGGACCAGCTCACACTATGGCCCTGCCCCTCCCTGCAGCACGGACAACTAATCAGTCCCTGGCTTTCAGGTGATGTACAGGCACAGTTGCCAAAATCTTCATCAGAGCCCCTGAACCCTTGCCTGGGAACTTGCATGCTCTGTTTTCATACACATTTTGGAAAGCTGAAGGGCACTATCCACTTCTTAAAGAGGCCACAGAAACCTAGCTACCTCCTCTCTCTGATGGGGGAGGTAGAGTAGCTCTAGGTCAGGATTAGGCACGTACGCAGCCTAATGTGGGGAAAAACTGCCCCGTTATCATCCATCTGTTACATCAGCTCTGCCAGCTCTCTCCATTTTATCTATATTTGACACTTGACTAAGCACTTAAGCTTCTCAAGAGAGATCATTATACAATAATCAACCTTTTATTGGAGGTTATGGTTTAGGTTAAGTTTTTGGCCTTTATGTCTGTAAAGAAAAACCGTAACCTTGAGTAGAATTTAACGCATGATGACCTGGAGAAAGCAGCACATTGTGATCTTGTCAGGCCTATAATGTCAGATTTGGGGATGCTCAGGGACGACAACAATGGGACATGGGGCTTCAGCCTCAGAGGTACCTACAAAGTCATGCACATAAGAGAACACAGGAGGCAGAGTTCAAATCATTGGGCCTCTTTAGGAGGGTTTCTAGGCTTGGGCACTTTGTGTGCATGCAGTAAGTCAGCCTTGCTGGTTTACTACTCCTCGTGCACGATGAGAGTAGCTCGGTGCATACAAACCGGACTGTAACAGATACCACGATGTTCCAAGCAGCGCTTCTTAAAAGGGGCTCCAGGACAAAGGCTTAGGTCTTCTGGTGACATGTCCAGAAGAGACAAGAGGTACACACAAATACTTGAACAAATGTCAGTGCTCCTGCCTGTGTACCTGCAGCCTTCCTAGCCATCAAGTTCTTGTGACATCACAGAAGATCACATCAAAACATTAAGATTAGAATTTAAATAGTCATGATAGCAATATGGCAGCATTCTGATAGTAAATGCAAATGCCATTCAAAAAATTCAGGAAAAGACAAAATTCTCACGGCAACATTAAAAATAACTTCTGCACCATGTGGATATGTTAATGTGCTGCTTTTCAGTCTCACAGGCTAGGCTGGGGGATGGCAGGTGTATTTTTCAGCATGTGTTTTAAGAATAGTTCTGACCTTAAAAATAATAATAATCCTTGCTCACTCGCTCTCCAGAGTTCACAGTTGGGATTTGTGGTCTCTAATGGGGAAGAAAGCCTTTTTTGTCCCCAGAATCTTAGTAATGCCATTTCAAATAATACAATGTTAAGGTTGTTATGCTATGGTGCCACCTCCACAGCCCCATAAACCAAAATCCTCCCTGCTGCAGCTTCAGTCCAACCACCGTAACACACTGCCCTTCAGCCACTCTTTGGCCTGATTTAGCATCACGGGTGATTTGGCTTCTCCTAAGGACCATTAAACTTTTGACCTCTCCCTCCAGATGACCCAGTGTGGCTGTGCCAGCTATAACACAACATGCCAACCAGCTGGCCCTGGCATCACAGCACTTCATTAAGGCCATTTGAAGAGCTAGGACATGGCAAGATTAGACAGCAGCAAGAAGGAACACTGACTTTTAGGGCTGAAAATCAGCATAGATGCACAAGTTCCTCTCAAAAGTATGTTGCCACTAAACAATAAAACGCAGCACAGAAATGGGGTGATTTCATACTGCAGCATTTAACTCTGCCACTGCCAGAGGCTATGTTCCCTGTCCAGCCTGGCACAGAACAGTACAAAGCCTCGCAAATCTCCACGCTGATAAAGGATGCCCGAGTGGCAGGTTTACACCCTGGGCACTCCACCATGCTCTGACCTCGCTGAGCAGCTCTGCAACCTCCCCTAAATCTCCTCACCTGCATGCCCTGGTCTGTGCTACAGCGTTCAGCCCTGGTTTGGTTGAATGATAAAAGCATAGTTTTGACTGCAGATGCTAGTCTACCACGAAGTGGATTTTGCAGCAGATCACCAAACAACAACAGGTAGCAGTCATTTCAGAAAAAAGTACCACTCCAGTCCTCTTGCTAGCCAGGTACTGAATATTTAAAGACTATGTGGCTGGGTCTTTGATTGCTCTTACTCAACACAGCTCTGAAGAACGAGTAACACATTACTTAGCCTCAGTTGAAGCTTTGTTCCAAAGTATTCAGTATCTCTAAGAGCAGCAGTTTGATTTAAGTCCCCTCCCCCTAAGCCAAGATTCATCATTTCTAGCTAAAGGAAAGGACACTGTATTTGTTCTGTGCTGAAGCCCCTGGGACTCAGAAGACAAGATGAAATGGAAATTTTTTTTTTTATTTTTTTTTTTAAACCAGGTTTATACAACTGGTATGGGCCAGATGAGACAAGATAGGTTCTTAAGAGGCTGGGTCCCCTGGTACTGAGCACAGACTGAATGTTATCAAGATGGTACATGCCAGTCATTAGGATACTAATTGGCCCTGACAGGGCTCTGGTGACTGAATTGAGTATCCTAACTGTCACTACCTAGAAGCATTGCTGCAGGGAACAGCTCCAAGGAGCCTAGAGGAAAGAAGTGGGTGTGAGGAGGTAGAGAGATGGGGGATGCTTATAGCTCTCTACAGCTGTCTGCATCACATATTTAAACAAGAGGAAAAAAACTTCTTTATACACCGTGCTGCTAAAAATTCCACTAAAAAAAATATCACTTTGGGTAATTTACATTTAAATGAACTTTACACATGAAGTAGATTATTTTGCTGGTCACATTCACAACTACTTTTCCCACTCTCTTTCCCAGGACTCCAGGACTTTTGTCTCCAGCACCATCTTTTCTTTCCCTGTCTCCCAGCCTATCCAATTAAAACATCAAAAATAAACTAACTTGTCAGATTTCCCCGCCAACAACTGTCTCCTACTGCTTTCTTCCTGTCAGAGCTTTACTTCATCTTGAAAAATTCTGGTGCATTGAATGGTTTTATTTGTTGGCTTAGATGGCCAGATTTGCCATCTATGTTCTAGATTTCCAGCACTTTCAAAGCAGAGAATCAAAGTCTTCTGAACAGCTCACTGGTCACAAAGAGTGACCGTTTCCAGTTTTGGTTGGACAGCATTCTAAGGCTGAGAGAGCACCAATGGGGAGGTGCAAAACTGAGATTGGATTAACAACAAATTAAAAACAAGGCTGCGAGTTATACAAGTGTGGATTACTGAAAAATAAATGTTAATTGATGGTGTGCTTTGTACTTCACTGCAAATAACAGCACTGAGCGAAGCTCCTGAACCAGTGACTCAGTAGCCTGGATGTGACAAGTCAGCTGTGCCCTTTAAGAGACCAGCTGTGAACAAGACAACTCAGCTAACAAGAAGCCAGAACACACACTTACCACACGGGTCCTCAACCCTGAATCAGAGGTCAACATCCCATTCAAGCCCTGTGCACAAGACGAAACCCAGAGAAGTTCCAATCATATTGAATCTATGACAAAAGCAAGGTGGGGTCTGAAATAATACACCTAGACAAATAAAAATTAATGTTTCCTTCCGACAACCACTATCAGCTGTCCACTTTTCTTAATCCCTCACTACCATAATACCTAGGTAACCCAGTGTATTACCTCCCCAGAACTTCAGGGGGTACAGACCAAAACCAAAGAGGCAGCGGTAGGATCCCCTTCTCCACCCCAGCAAACTACCCACATGCTCCTCCTGCACAGCCTATTACACCCCATAAACACCAGTTCTGTGGTCCAGGAATCTGCCGTGAATGAGAAGATCCTGGCAGAAATTAGACAAGAGCTTCCACAGGTGAACACACTGATAAATACTCGCAGTGCAAGTAAGTCACCCTTCCTGCCCCGCATGCCACACGAATTCCCAGCCTTCCAAAACATGCATACAACAAGCTGGTCAAGGGTCTGGGGAGCAAGTCTTATGAGGAACCGCTGGGGGAACTGGGGCTGTTTAGCCTGGAGGAGAGTTGGGGGGAATCTTATTGCTTTCTACAACTACCTGAAAGGAGGCTGTAGGCAGGTGGGGGTCAGTCTTTTCTCCCATGTAACAAGTGATAGGACGAGAGGAAACAGCCTCAAGTTGCACCAGGGAGGTTTAGACTGGATATCAGGAAAAAAATTATCACTGAAAGGGTGGTGAAGCATTGGAACAGGCTGCCCAGGGAGGGAGTGGAATCACTATCTCTGGAGATAATTAAAAAGCACGTAGATGTGGTGCTTAGGGACATGTTTTAGTGATGGACTTGGCAGTCCTGGGTCATCAGCTCGACTTGATGATCTCAAAAGTCAACATCTTCTAAAATGACTGTAGAACAGAGATGGAAGAAAAAAAAGGGAGGGGGTGGGGAGAAAGGGGGAATCAGGATGCGAGCTTCCATGAACTCTCTTCTGTACTGGCATTGCAGGAATAAAGTTTCTTCTCACAATATTTTGCAGTGCAAGCAGACAAAGAATGGTGGGGGGAAAGAGACACAGAGGTGACAAAACAGCTGGGATTTCCCCTCCTCTAGCACCAGCAGGGAGAACAGGAGCACAGTTTGTAGCCCCCTCTGCTCAACTAAACCCTTTCCAGCCAGCCTCAGCACAACCCTTCCCAGTCAGCCACGGAAGAGAAGTTCTGACACAGCCAAAAGGATCTGGGAGAACCACGGAATTTGTGCCTCTCTGCTGCTTGCTAGACCTCATCAGAATAACAAACGTGACTCAAAAGTGTGTGCTTCCTATTGTCACTTCCAGGAAGCCCCTGCAATGAGCTTCATTTTCCTTTGTAAACAGGTTTCATTGCTTCATAAAATAGATGTATTAGTCATGAATAAAACCCCAAAAATTACTGAGGAGGGAAGCAATACTTAACGTACCACAGTCAATAAAGACAGAGGAAAAGAAAAATATTAGCTAGAGAGTTCCAAGAAGGTCAGTCTTACAAAGAAACAAAATATTAGTTCTGACACAGAAAAAAGTTCTTCTGAATACCGATGTGCTCCATACAGTGACAAAGAAGCTATACTTACCTGAAAGGAGATTAAGTAATGTTCCATAGCACCTGAGGAAAGCGAGGAAGGTAGGAAATAGAGGCAAGCAAGCATAAACACAAAGAGAATAAGGCCCCTAAAGTCTCTTTCATATAGCTGCTTCTCCTTCACAAAGGAGATTTATATCTTTTCCTTGGAAATTCGGCATTCAGGAAAGTGGACTTAGAAGTATAACTCCATAATAAAACCCTCTTTTCCAGTCCCCAGGAAACTATAATACTGATTTACTGGTCAAAGAAATAAATGTGCCTCAGAGTTCCATACAAGGCTTTTCTGAAATTAATCCAGCTCTAAGATGGATAAGCAAAAGTGGAAAAATACCACAGAACATATTTGTGTAGATAAAAGGAGCTTTCTAAAGGCCAGTGTTCCTGTCATGATGGAATAATTTTCATTCTCTAGATAAAGAGCTGGAGAATAAAAGTAGAAAAAGTTACAACATACAACTGGCTCCCTGGGTACTAGGACATGTTTGCTGGTTGGGGACTATGCTTTACTGAAAATGTCTAATCAGTTAAATTTAAAACTGGAAATACTTCATATGGTATTCATTTGAGCAAATGTTGACATCAGTGTCTGTGCTAGTTACCCACATTGCTGCTACAGTTGATGGAGAGAAATAGGCACCTGCAGGGCAGGATTCATCTGTTTCTAAAGCAGTTGTCTAAACCAGGGTCAGATTAACTGTGTCCTAAAATATCTATTTCTCTTTCCTAACTGGAATTACAGTCCACATACTCAGGCAGATGCAGAGAGCTAGTTTGTAGGCATCTGAAACTAATGGTGGACTTATTTCACCGAGCATCAAAATGATTGCAGCATCTCACTTGAGATTCAAGTACAAACACAGGGTTTGCAAAACTGAATCCACTTTCTTATCACTACAACTGGAAATCTTACTTTGGAGAATGCAAATACAACTCCCAAGCCTCTATACAATCTATGTTACCAATTAAAACTAATCAAGATGCAGCCCTTATAGTTGCAGAGATATCCTTTCAAATGCAAGCAGAACGCAAGTGGGAACAACACTGTATTCCTGAGTCTGCCGGCTGATACAAAGAGGACTTCAGTGTGCTCAAGAGCATGAACAGAGCCATCGGAGGAAAATTTGCAAGACTGACAGTTTTGCTTTTAGAAAATCATTCTCCCTTAGATTCATGTCAACAAAGCTGTCCCTCAGCTCCTAATCCTGGATTTAAAGGCAGCTTCCAGGAGCAGAGGGGAAGACAATAAGCCTCAGATTTCTGTTAAAACAATATTTAAAAAAAAAAAAACATTAGTGAACAAGGCAAATGAGCCCTAAAAAAGAACTTCACGGTATAGGCTACAAGTCTCCAAACCTATGACCTGGCAGAAGAGCTCACCTAGCCCTAACTGACCAACCCCTGACAGAAGGGGAACCCTAAGATGGTCCCTTACTCCTCTCCTGCCAGGAGAGCCGTTTTGTCCCACAACACAGGTGGCTGGGAGCAGGTCACAAGAACAACCCACACAACCACAGCTCCTCTCCCTGTTCACGTGCGATGGGTTCTCTAGGTAAATCACAGGCACGACTGTGTCACCTTCACCAGGATGCCCACAGCCCACTGTTGGCCACCATCTTTCTCCATGTGCTACTCGGGAAGAGAAGCATCCTGTATGCATGTTCACATCCGGGAAATATTAGACAACTACTATAGACCAACCAACTGTGCTGTGGATGCAGGAAGTACAGCTTTCACCAGCCTGTAGTGCAGTATAAACTGCGTGTTCCCTCCATCTGGAAGGGTTGGGCACAGGATGAAGTCTCTATTATTCAGACAGGAGCGTTTACTAACGTAGTGATCATTTATTCCACGTGGGCTGAAACGTCTCTGATTAGGGACCATTTCCTTGTCCTGCAGTTGTACAGCACTTACATAGCATGAGCTGCCAGCTGGGGCTCGTGAACACTGCTGTGGTACAAAAATAAAATCAGCCTTATTCAGACCAAATTCCAAAGCAGAGATGGTTCGGTTGCCCACATTCAAGATTAAATACAGAGAGCTGGGCTAACTTCTCAATTCAAAGTAAAGCAAACACTTACCTTCTCCTTTGGCAAGGACAAATAGCTATGGGGAAGCTGCTTCAGGACTCAGAAACAGTCATTTATTAAAACTGAGAGATTATGCCTACCAATGAAAGGCAAGGAGAATCCAGAAACATCTCCTTCAGCACACATGAGAAACTGTCCAATCTTAACCTCTATTTCAAATACTAATTACTTTCTAGAATGCTCACCTGAATTCTCCCTAGCTTTCACAGAGGATTTAAGAAAAAAAAAAAAAAAACCAAAGACATGGCACAGAGATCTTTCCCTTTCTAAATTTATATAAATTATGTAATTGCACTTTTAAAGGACGAGTGACTAGAAGAGAACTGCACAATGAACTAACACTACATGTGACAGAGCAGGAAAAGAATAACTTTTAAAAGCACAAGAGTACTTTTTAAAAAAAAAAAAACAACAACAAAAAAAAAACAAGCCAGTACTTGAAAAAAATAAGGTAGAAGGCACCATAATTGCACATATGAAAAATTATTCAAGGACAATGGTTATTTTAATCACTGAGTTTATGATATACTTTAAATGATGTAAAGGACACCCAGAGCACAAGGATGGCTGCCATCTCAGAGAGATTAATGCACTAAAAATACGTGCTTCCTTAACATAAATATCTGATAAGTTATATACATATCCTGGCAGTGTAATCTAGCAGGAGGGGCTCACAGGCATTTTCTAAAGGTAAAAGCTTGTAATTGTAAAAGGATTTATTAATTATTATATATAAAATTATGATCATAGAAGTTAAATGCCTGAAAGGATTTTGGCAAAATCACTTAGCTCTGAACTAGAACTCCAAGTGAAGCGAAAGGAAAGAGCAATTCATTTTTTCATGGTAGGATTATACCTAAAATCCAGAAGGCAGCTTATATCCATTCCTACTTGTTTTTTTTTTTTAAGTATGGGGCATTTACTCAATGGATTTTAGGACAAATGTATCTGTATTACTACACCTTTAATCAAGACTTTAGTGTAAGGCACTGTGAAGCAGAAGAAAAACAGTCCTTATGCTAAGAAGTAACACAATGGTTCCCCAGCAGCAGCTCACAGGTCCACAATAAATGTTTGTAACCTCTCCAATAAGCAAAATTAAGTGCATTCCAAATGCGAGAACAGTGATGTATGATAAATGAGGAACTCAGTCTACCAGAAACTTTGTGTCTGGCAATAATCCATCGTTCCAAAAAGGTTAGAAGCCACTGAATCAGAGTATATTACAAGAGACAGTGTGGAACAAAATCCAGAGACTGGGAAAGCACAAGGAATGAAAGAAAACTGCAGCCAGTCTCACCAGCATCCTAATGTAAGCACTCTCAACAGAGAGTGTTAAGCTCAGCCAAGACCATCCTTCTTGGGGGGGATGGGGGGACACGACCACGAGCCGATCTTCACTAGCAGCCCCGTGCTACCATCACTGTAAGTTCAATGGCTAAGCAGTCAGAAAATGCGTCGTTTAGAAGGGTTTAGGAGAGCACAAGAGCTCAGCTGGGCCAGGCAAAGTGTAATTACCCCCAGTTTAAAGACAGATACAGGGAGCAATTGTGCAGTTCACTCACGGACAGGCAGAGCACCTGCAGCACAGCCAAGGAACAAACTCTGACTTTGTACACAGCAGGCTGTGCCTTGCTCCCAACCACATCCCGCTACTCTTCAGTGCCAGTAGAATGAAAACGGCACTACACCAAGCAGTGGGAGAAATCCTTCAAATCTTCATGATATACAAAGCCTGAAGGAATGCGCATTATAGAAAGATTTAGTTTGCTGGCATGGAATCAAACGTATAAACCAAAGATTATTCGCAAAGATCAAGACAACCTTCAAAGAAGCCAGAAATCCAGGGGGAGGCAAAGTATTTCCAAGTAGTTCCACTTTCCTCACACAAGCCAGGGAAGCTCAGAGGCAGGGTCATAAATAATGGACTTTATTTTCATTCTTTGCATATAGTCTTGCTGGTGCACTGCCCAGTGTCATCCAGAGATGGAAGTTGATAGCGAGCTATTTTTGGATATGCAAAGATACCTATAAAGGGACCTTTCCTTGTAATAGGAGTGTTTGGTTTCTAAAATTCAAACTCTTGTAATTTACTGATTACTTTACATAGTCTACAAGTATAAAAGCACTTCTAAAAAACCCTCAGATTTCTGATAAGAAAAGCCTCTGTAAACTAAGAAAGGCATTTCAAGACAAAGTGGCTAAAGGCAGCCTATTCAAATTAAGGTACCTATTTAAACATCAAAGTAACTAACCATTAACAAAACTCCCCTAGAGCAGAAAGAGTCACCCTTAGTTCATGTCTTCAAAGGCAAGATGGAGGATCCTTCTCAAATATGTGATCTAGCTTAAGCCACAGTTAATGGTTAGATGCTGAAATTAGTGTTCATGAAAGCAGCTCCTTCCCAGACACTCTTACTGTGAGCAGTTCTGGTTCCAAAAATCAAAGATTATTAACAGACTTGAGAATAGGTGCACAGAAGCATGCAGAATAAGAGGCCTGTCTCAGGAAAGCTTGGCTTGTTTAAGCTAACAAAACACAGCCTGATAAGGGAGAGGTTCACTGCCTGCAAATAGTTCACTGCCTGCAAATACACTTACAGAGGAGAGCAGCAAGAAATAAGAAGAACCATTTAAGCCATAGGACTGTCTT
>JAVJGJ010000002.1:34509703-34602454 GCA_035590215.1 Microhierax caerulescens | reverse complement strand
CCTGTCTCAGGAAAGCTTGGCTTGTTTAAGCTAACAAAACACAGCCTGATAAGGGAGAGGTTCACTGCCTGCAAATACACTTACAGAGGAGAGCAGCAAGAAATAAGAAGAACCATTTAAGCCATAGGACTGTCTTGGTGCAGAAATAAGACAAACCAGCCATGAACGCTTCTGAGCTAGAGGTCAGAAAAATCTGAGTATGGAACAGCTGAGACATGGAGCAGCCTCCAAGTAGGAAAAGTGGAAAAGGAGAAGAAAGCAGATACAGAGCGAACCTTAGAGTCCACACAAAGGGCTCCTGCCCCACATTGATCGCTCAGCAGCAGGGAGCCTTCCCTGGGACTGAGGCTTGCTTGGAAAATCAAGTTGTCCTTTCCAGCTCTGAGCTCATATATAGAGCTCAATAACTTGGTAACTTTCTCTGGAAGAGAAAGATTTACTTGGTTTGTTTGTTGGGGATTTTTGCTGTTTATTTCTAAAATGGAAAAGTTTTTCTTTAGACACAAACATAACCTCTGTTTTTCATCGGTTCTCCAACAGGAGAACACACAGCAGGAGCAACACATGGCAAGAAGGATCCTGTTTAGGATCCAACCTTGAGTAGCCTGTGCAGGGCAACATAAGCAGCTCTCCACTCCTGCACCAGAGGTGGACAGATGTTTCATTGTAAAGATCCTTTAACATCATTATCTACACAGGGAAGGGAAACTAAGAGGTACCGAAGAATCAACATTAAAGCCAGAGAGATTCAGACAAATGAAAAAAGCAGCAGTGCTCTGCAGTGGCCAGGCAGCACCGGCTACTGGGTTATCAATCAAAGTATGCATCCTTCTTTCTACAGACTAGATCCACAGGCCCTGGATTCAGCAACCCTGTCTGCAGCAAACCGAAGCCAGTAAATGTACAAAGTTAAAGGCAAAGTCACATCAACCTAGGAAGGAAGCTGCTGGAGTTGCTCTTGCTCTCTCTACTTCAGCAGCAGCTTACCATAAAACCATCAAACCAGGTTATACTAGGACTCAGGAGAGCTTGGTCACCTTTCTGACAGTTCACCACCTACCTTTATAGTCTCACCTCTTTAGGTCAGGTTCTGTCTCTTACCAGAAGAGACGGTTCCTTCAGAACCAGAGTCCTGAGCACCTCTCTGATGTGTTGCCACACTACCAGTGACGCAAGCAAAGATGTTCTTTAATGGAAACCAGAACATGGGGTCACGTGGTGAATGCATAGGTGTCACCCACAGATGGGCTGCACATCTACCACCCAGAACAAGATCTAGTCTGGATGTTATAATTTAATTTCTCCTTCCTCAGCGATTTCTTTTATTCTTTTGTAGCAACACCATTATTTGAAGGATCAAGTCCAGACCTTACCACGGTTTCCTCAGAGCCAGGATAGACAACTAGACTATGGAAAAGAAACAGCGATGGTTGCTTTTTTCATACATTTTTTCAGGGTACACTCATGGTTGTAAATCCAAGCCCTATCTGGGTCCTGGCACTGCATGCCACCACCTGAATATGCCTGATTTCTGTGTCCAGCACGCTTAGAACAGGGATCTCAAGGAGAACATCTATCATTAGTGGCCCTGCTTATACCAGAATCCTTCCCTCCATCTTGCAATACAAGACATTTGATGGGAGTTGGAAGCTGTGAGAGTAAACTATCACCAAGCTGTACTGTTCTTTGAAATAACAGACTAACCCCAACAGAAGTAACCAGAAAAAAATACTCAGGAAGCTAAAGTAATAAGTTTCCATAACCACTTGATTGTGTCAAAGGCCCTCACTCTCCCTCCTCTGTACACAAAGCTTCCCCTCTTTGGAAAGTGTAAAAAGACTCATGTGTGCTCAAAACTGTAATGTGAAAACAAAATTGTGTGTTGATGATCTTGAAACTGATTTAATGAAGCAGTTTCAATTCCACCCTTCCTTCCTCCCAACTCCACCCTCTCCTCGAGAAGAAAATTTGTTTGGGTTAATATGGAGGAAAAAAAAAGCAAGCTAAAAATACCCTTCTTTTCGCCATAAAAAAGTTAAAGCTATGAATAAACAGCCTGAAATAGGAATGCAATTAATCTGCCCACCAAATTCCTACACTGCTTTCTTGTTCAGTTCTTCAAAATATTTTCATAAGGATAAAACACACAGACTTATTTCTGCAGAGCCAGTGGTATCCCAGAACCTACTTCCTTGCAGGTAAGTTAACCGGCTTTGCCATAAGGAGGAACAGGTTATGAGATTGGATGAACCAGAGGTATAATCCAAGGTTGTTAAGTACTAGAATATTTGAGCAATATCCTTGGATCCAAGGAACCAATATGAAAAAAAAAAAAAGTCAAGAAAAATGCACCAAGAGAACACAGAAACATTTCTGTTGTTTCCCTTTACTTGAGCCAGACAAATTGCATTATCTCCTAAAATCTACCTTCCCACTAAAAAGCACTCACACTATTATCCCTATCTTAAACCCAAGTCACATCTGTCCCTGACAGCAATAGCTGTCAACACTGAAAGAGCAGGGTGATCAGCCATCCTTTCCACCCTGGGCTGGGAGCCAAAGGAAGGTTGGCTTACGTATTTGCAGTGCAGAGCCAAACAAACTTCTTTAATTTATTCTGTTCCCTATGCTACACCATTAGCAAGCAAGCAAACCAGACCCCAGGGAGTACCCTTGCGATCTGAGTATTTGAACCCTAACTTGATTTTACCCTACTCCCTTTCCACTGTATCACCAGCACGATTCAGGTAATGCCGTAAGTCATGTGTACCCTATCAACACAGACAGAAGCCTCTTGGCAGAGTTGCCTTTCATTCCCATATTCCCAGTCTCCCGTAGGATGAGGCATCACAGCGTGCTGCCACGAAGCGCTGTAGACACTGCTATCATACCTGATACAAGTTATATTTTTAAACCGAAAATCACCTCACTCCTCTTACAGCAGACGAGCCCTCTGGAAGGAGAAAGGAAATGCCTCACTTTCATCTCCGAGTTCAGAGGGAATGTTTTATAGCTGTCAATCCTATCAAGATCCTATTCACTGACACACCAGGGACAACAACTATTTGGAGGTAGGCTGTGCAGCCATGAAATAGCCAGGCTCTGAAAAGAACTTCACCCAGGGACATTTGGAAAACAAGGTAAAAGACTTTCCTGCGACCCTAAGGTAGAGGATGAAAAGCCAACGTGCAACAGGCAGGCCAGCCAAGGCAAGCAGATGTGCCTACTCAGGGCAAAGCCTCGAGAGGAGCAAAGCAGGAGAAAGGACCTGCTACTGGAAGCCCAGGTGACGGAGATGAAACCCAAACTGTCTGCAACCTCTGGTGTCCCAGGTCCAAGCAAGCGCATTCATTCGGAGAGGTGAGACATACTCAGTGATCAGTGGGACAGTGAATGCTGGGATCTCATGGTCACACCCCAGTATCACTGGCATGGCACATAACCCTGCATTTCCCCCACACATACACGTGCTCAGTCTCATTTTGGCTGCTGAAAAGACTTCAAGGATACTATTTGAGCTGTGCAGAAATATTAGAGAAAGACATAGCAGTTAATACTTATATTAGTGCTTCAGCTGCTACACTGCAGCATTCACTGGCTCTGTGTTTAACCTCAGTTCCCATCCAATATGGAAAGTGTCCTTTAACACAAAGGGAAACTGGCACAGAGACCAAGTCATGCTACTGAATTCTCAAAGGGAATCTGCGAGCAGTCCAGGGAGCTGAAACTGGACTTGCAGAGCTCTAAATTAGCCACCAGATCATCCTCCTTTCCACAAGCATAGCAGCTAGAATGCACTTGTACAGCTTATTCTGAAAGTCTGGTGGCTAAACAAAAGAACAAGGAAGTCAGAGCAGAAAGTCAAGGTTAAACTGCACCCGCACGGCTGCATGTCCAGCATCTACCACGCATCCAGAATCACTCCAGGGCTGACCTGCTCCCCGGGGAGCCTTGCTCAGGCGGTACAACTGCAGGCTCCTGCCTTCTCAAGGGTGCAGTAACCAAATGTTACAGCACAGAAGAGGCCCTTGCCATCACTCATCTGCAACCTCACCCTTCACTGCCAGCTAGTTTTAACAGATGCAAGTGGAAGTGGCTTCCGTGGGTTCAGCAGGGATTCAGCTTTCTCAGGGCACTGTAAAGAATCAGAAGGGAAGGGACATTGACTCAAGAGAAATAGAAAGCCAGCTGAAGTGTGTGGAATCTATCCTGCATTTGATCAGAATGCCAAAAACCTCAAAAAGCAACCTAAGCTGTTTCTTTGCAGAAACACGAAGTCTCAGGCTCCTTTACCACCCTCAGCTCAGTGTATCTCAGATTGTGCATGCAGTCACTGTTCCCAGTGGCACCCCTTCACAATGACCCTCTTAACAAAACACCCACAATCACTACAAATGATTTTCAGGACTGGTAATTGATATAAACAACCATATCTTTGCCACAGCCAGCAGATTCAGCCAAATATCTGTCTAGACGTGCACCAAGAAGCTTCGCCTTTGAGCAGTGTTCTCCTGCCAGCTGACACAGGACACACCTCATTTTAAACCCTTTCTCCTTCCTGCATTTTACCCAGCCAAAATTCATGACCCACAATAAGATCCATCCATCAGGGAAAATGCCAGCAGGCAAGATCAAGGATCTAAGTGATTAACAGGGGAGGGGGGGTGGGAATCACAGGACACCTCCGTGACACGATCACGCTACCTTCGGTGGAGGCAAAGCTCACTTGTAGGATTACTAGAGGACCTCAGAGGACAGTACAGAGACCGAGCTCCTGGCTTTTTAGCTTTTTAGTGATTAAAACAGTCATTTCTGCACAATACTAAATCAGAAGGAAATAAGGGCCAAGTTAACCACCTCAATACAGTGCTTAGTTCCCTGTCACACCAGCACCAAGTGATTTACACTTGGTCACACAGAAGCGAATAGAAGTTGAGAAATCTTGGTCACAATGATCAGGAAGCACAGTGGTAATGTAAGGTACAATCATGGCCTTGGTCAATATTCCTACTATATAAAACACATGTCTCAGGGCATGTCTGCAACACTGGAAGCAGTCTTCCAGCCAAGCAGTTGTTTTTAACTTCAACCCAGCCTCACTTTAACTACTTTTGATTAAAACAATTACTTTCACTCAATATTCAATTTCTGACAGGTATTTCTCTCTACATATGTTGCAAGCTGGCTCTCTCCTTCCAGGCAAAAACACAACAGCTCACTAGAAACAACCTTTCTTATTTTACAAGTCATATATAATTTATACAGGCATAATATCAACAAAGACTAGAAACATAAATTGCGTCCAATTTTCTTCTATATAACCTGTCAACAGATTTTGGGGCCTTTTCCTTTTGAAGTGTTGCTTCCTCCTGCTATTGCCATTAGTTCTTAGGAGAATTAGTTACCTGAGCACAGCTACCTCCATTATATGCAACCCCCAAAAACAAAATTGACACCACATACAGTTAAATGGCATTGAATGTTAACAAGTGTCCTATACTCTCTTAAGCGCACATTTTTTTTTTTGTTCATTGAGTCCTCAAGTTTTCCTCAAAACAAACACTTGCACGTGCATAGATTTGCTCCTGCCCTTCTAGTCTTGCAGACGGATTCCGCACAGGAGATACACGACTGACATATTAAGCTCTCCCACAGAGCACAAGACAGGTAGATAGTTGTCTGAAAACCAGAGACAGTTTTGCAAGCAATTGTTATGCCACTGTTTCAAAGGGTGCAAAGTGCCAATATCCGCCGAGTGCATTTTTCTGCGTTATTGGCGAAAGAGAATTATTGACAAAAGAATCACAGGGAAGTTACGCGGACATTCACAGGTAGCTGGTAGGAGTAGGGAACCATTTTCTTCACTGTATTTCTTTTAGGTAAAAATTAAGAGTTTGAAGGAATGAGAATTTTCAAGAGTTTTCATTTAGTATCCAAATATCACTGAATTAGCTAGCTCACTTACACTGTTGAGAAAATGCCATCCTCCCTTTTTAAGGGTATACCTAGGAACAGACTCAGGAACACTCCAGCACTGAGACACCCTCTCCTTTCACCTGCCACTGCCTATGGCAAGATGCCACACATGTATGATGTGTTTGCTTCTGGCACTCTGAATGAGTAGGGAAGTTTAATCTGCCTCACACAAGCAGTAATTCTCTTTCCTCTTTTTATATAAATAAGTTTTTCCTTCTGAAGCTGTGCTCAGAAACAAAATATTTTGTCCAATTCTCATCTTGGCTATTGGATAAACAACCAGAACACACACTCAAAGCACATAGCCTTCTGTCATCCCACCACCACAAGGTCTGCAAGTGGCCAGAAGGGTTTGCAATACTGAGCTCCCAGTATGAGCTTTTGGGGGCACAAGCAGGAAGGTATGTATCTATTTGGCTTGGGATTAGTAAAACAAATATTTTTACAGCAGTAAGCGAACTGGAAAAGTACAAAAAGAGAAAAATATTGTTACCACAGGTTACAGCTAACAAACCCTCAATGGGAAAAACAGAGGGCGTGTAGGAGAAACTCACTGTGACTGGCGGTGGTGTTGCAGATGACACACAGGATGCAGTTGGAAGTAGCTTTTGATCTACCACAGCAAGAACAGCTAGCCCTTCAGCGATGCCACTGCAAGACACAAACCAACAGATTCATGAGCAAAACAAGCAGGCAGTGATCAGGAGTCATTTCAGGAACAGACTTTTCAATCTAATGTTACAGTTCAGTTTCACAGCCCCCTTCCCCTCCCCTCTGTACTTTCCCACACACTCTTCAACCTCAATGAAGTTTGTTAATAAAATGAAACTCAGGTCACCAAATAAAGATTGACTTATTGGAGAAAATACCTTCTGGCATGTTTTCAATACAGAATTTTAAAAAAATCATTTTAAGAAGGTGACTTTTTCTCATTGAATCCACACACAAACTAACAAAAGGTGAATATGCAATGACAATAGATCATGCAGGGCATGCAAAGGAAAGTCCAGGTAAAGAGTGCCTATGGAACTGCACCCTGTAATTTATGGTCCATCAGCACCTCAAGAAACAAGTTTTGTTGCTACCAGGGTACAACACACACAGAAAACATTCAGAAGAGAGCACAAGCTTATGTTTCCTATGCAGGGAGAAGGTCATGGCCAGGGAAAGTAAAACCAATAAATATTTCTAATCATTCAAGTTTCTGAGGCCGACAGATGCCAACAAAGCAGTGTAAGCTGGTGGAAGCATTTTATGCAACAAATACCCACAAATAAAAAGCACCTTCTGCTGGGAGAGGTAAAATTACACAAAGTGATGCTGCACAGGGAAAAGTAAGGTTATAGCTGTACTCAAATGCATAGCAACATTCAAACATATGATCAACCAAGAGTTTAGTTCTACCTGAAGAAGCAGCAGTAAGGTCTGTAGTGTAGACAAAACTTTCCAGACAAAAAAAACCCAACCCCTTCCTTTCCCATGGCAGCTTTGTCATTACAGTGGATAATAAATCACAACACTGTTTTGTGCCACAAGATACATCTCATTAACACTGTTTGGAACTGCATATATATTTTAGTTAAGTACAATGTAATTAGGCCCACTGGAAATTGATTAGGATTAAAAAGCCAAGCCCTGCAAAAGAACTGTGACATCCTTACTGACCACAGACCAAGACTGCAGTTTATTTACTCATTTGAAAGGCGTTTGGTCTATAGATCAACAGTACCTGATTTCCCATAGTCTAAATCCTGGGTTTTGTTGTGGTTAGTTGGTTGGGTTTTTTAATCTTGCTATTTCAGGTGCTTAATGACACCAATTTCCAGATGGTCTAGAAATCTAGCACAACAGAAAGCAGGCTACATCCCTGTTATGTGCAGGAGTGTTCCGTCTGACATTTCACTGCCACATAAATCAAGCAGTCCCCAAAGGAGGATCAGTAATGCATTCCCTAAACATTGCTTTATTTTTGTTTTTCTAAACCAAAGAACTAAGGAAGTAGATATTGAGTGTTTCTAGAGAAGAGAGAGCTGCCTCATGATTTTTAGTTTGGTTTTTTTTTCCCCTGAACTTGACAAATACCAGAAGCAACATCACCTTTTAAGGCAAAAGGCAGCTGAAAGCTAAATCCTTCTTTTAAGCCAGAGTGACTCATAACAGCAAAGATTCTTCCTAGAAAAACAATTCCACCATGAAGAGAGAAGCTAGAAGCCTTGGTTTTAACAACACAAACAAATCCTCTCCGCAAGAATTTTGTGGGCTGGTATTAGCTGGTTCAGCAGGTGCTCTTGGCTACTGCGAACAAGCTAGACAGTCTACTGGCCTGACCCAGTCCTACAGTCCATTTGCATGCGTGGAGAGTACAGTAAACACAAGCACAGATGCACAGGAACGCATTTCTTGCCTTATCTTTTCTATAGGAATGCAGGAGGAAGTCTGTACTCAAAGCTGTATCTACACTGCAGTCACACACAGTGTAGATACAAACACAGTTGACAACCAGCTCAAGAGATAAGGCAGAGGAGATACAGAAGCACACCTGTCCTCCAGTAAGCCTGTGTAGTCATGTTTAACCCAGTATCTTCATCACGCCTGTTAATGGTAACGAAACTCGGGCTGCAATCCTGCCTCCTGAAGCAGGGGTTGTCGCTGCCATCAGAAGTGGCAGCATTACATTGATGAGAGGATGGGATCTCAGTGGGCTGCATCAAAATCTACTCTTTGAGTCTAGAAGACATCCAAAATCTTCCTCTGAGTATCTTAGTCACTGCACAGATTTCCTTTGACCTGCCCAACACATGAGTACAGGCAACCACACTTTCAGCAAAGGAGGTGCTGGCACCCCAGCAAGGAGACCAGGGCCCCACTTCCCTCCCCACACAGCACCTGCTGTATAACCTAGGCAAAACATTTTGTCTACTTGTGTCACTTCCATTCTCAGGTTGATTTTTTTAGATATTTTTTTTTTGTCTGCTCTTTTGACCAGGGACCATCTTTTACAAGACGTTTATGTCTATTTATCACATGTTGCTGGCACAACAGGGCCTCTAAGCATCAACTTTAATATCAACGGGAATGTCAGCTGCAGTGTAACTGCAATTAGTGCTACAAGGCTCACCTCAAACCCAGCTACACCAGACATCTCACTCCAGAGACCAGAGGCTTGTGTTTATTCTTTCTGTCCTGGCTTGTGTCAAATGTTTCCTGACCTCTGGCATGCCCCACACAACCTGGAGTCCATCTCAACAAGAAATCTCTGGCAACTCCCAACCATTTAGGAGATTGTTTTCATGCTAACTTCACAGGTTCTTAAGGGGGAAACTACAGCTTAGCAAGAGAGGATGAACTGAGTCCTAATGCCTAAATTCACACCAATTAAAGACTTGTCAGCCAACTCAGCTTTACAGGAACTTGGAAGGCATGAGTCCCATTCTCTGATTTTCTTGCTTTGAAACACCTGGACTTGCTTTCCCCACTCCTGTAATCTCTTCTCTGTTTTCCATGTGCCTCAGCACGATTTTCAGGAGGATCTGCCCCATGATCTTGCCAGACACAGAGGGAAGACTTACTGGACTGTTAACGGTAAAGAGTGAACTTGGCAGTTAGGAAACACTTAGTAACATGCTGTGCTAACATTGCCTGAGTTTTCATACTTCTAAGCCCAAGCAACAATTTTATATTTTTTTCTTTCCCATTCAACAAGAAAATACCTTCACTCTCCTTCTTTTGAGACAACATCCATAATGTGACAAACACCAAGCTGCACCTGTTTGGGCAGCAATCCCAAAGAAACAGAACCATTATCAACAAAGACATCATCAGTGGCATTCAGTGGTGATGCCAAATAGGTGGAAAAGCTTTGCTGCATGGGTCTTCTCACGAGGTGTTACAAAGTGACGTCTTTCTGCCAGCGCTCTTGTAAATACCCAGGGCTAAATACTACAAGGGACCTACAGTAGGTAGCAGGGAATTGCCCTCATTTCTGTCACCATGGCACACAGGATGTGTATGTGTAGAACTACTCAACTTCCCTGTCTTGAAGAGAACACACAGAAATTCCTGGAGCCACACAGATCAGGCATCGCCACCTCCACTGGTGGCAAGGGACATTTTTCAGTCTCTGCTCAGCTTTCAACTAATGCAACTGTATCAGGAAATTTACTGACTGCCTGTACTCTTGCATTAGCAGACAGTATCTGCAACAACAAAACAAAAAAAAAAAAAAAGGCTATTTTGTGAAATCCTACTAAACACAAGAGGCTGGGGAAAGTACATTTTAAAGCAGATTTAAACACTGCTTGCTCTTGCTTCTAAGAGAAAAATACCAAAAAGAAAAGTCAGCAAGTTTCATCTTTGCACCATCACCCACCAGTTTCCCACCCACCCCCACTTTTTCATTTTATTTATTTTTAATTAAGGTAACATTGTATTTCTTGCCCTCATGCTCTCCCCTCAAACAAAACTCCATTTGACAACTTGCAATGGTATTTGAAGTCGCCTCCTTCAACTCCTATTGCTTGATGTAAGTAAGTCTCCTCACTCTCAGAAAAGGCTACAAGTCTCCTGCCCATACCCATCACCATGTATGCAAAACTCAGCAAATCTGCCAAATAAACTATCTCCAGCTGACTTCTGCACAATGCTCAATACCTGAATGACCCTCTTGGATTCCTCATGCAAATTATTTATATATATAAAAAATGTATTATATCTAAAAGTATATGTATTATATATATGTAAAAAACACCATAGAGGAATATATAAATAGTTACTCCCTTCCCACTCCTATTTTAGGATTTTCTGAACTCTACGCTATTCTTATCTTCCTTACATCAGCATTAAACCTGACTGCCATATTCCTGCAACACGTACTTCACCCTTGTCTCTGAAAACCACCGGATTGATTTTACTCTTCAGACTTATTTTTTACAAAGTCCAGAACAGCACACATGCACATCACCTCTAAACTGATGAGCACACATAACTTCAATCAGAGTTCATGCAACAGCAGATCACCACTCAAACCCTCTGCCCAAAACATCCACTTGCACTCTGCATCCCTTGCGTGAGCTTGACAGGGTTTTGTTAAATATTTGCATCCTGTGTTTCTGCTCAAAAAGGCATCTGCTCTCAGCACTTAGCACTGAAAGCTGCAAGATCTGTGATCGTCCTTTGGCTGCTCCCAAGTCTCAGCCTGACCTGTGAGGAAGTTCCCTCTTCTCCTGTAGAGGAGCTCTGACTTTTATCACTTATTCCCAGAGCTGAAAGATGAGGCTTTAAGATCTTACATACCCAGGGGATTCTAGATGGAATCAGCAACACGAACATCCCATCCTCTGGGTAGGATAAGACTGTCCCAAGGCGGCCTGAGAAGGCAGCTACTCCTCAAAGCAGGTAAACCTAAAAGGGAAACTGAAAGACAGCAGATTCCTGAAAGCCTCTCTGCATTAGCCATTGCTTTCCATCATCATCATCTAACTCTCAATGTCTGCCTCTGCCTCTAATGTAACTAGATCCCAAGGAGATCTGTGCTATATTGTTAAATAAAATAGGTTACTTTGAGACCAGAAATAGAGGAGTTTTAATAATGATGTGAAATCCAGAGTGTTGCGCTAGACAATTTGTTTAGGTTTCCAGCCATGACCACTCTTACTGCAGCTTGTGCGAGTTGGGCTGAGGAGCTCGGTGAACACGCAGCACTGGATGTACAACTAGAAATAAGAGCACCAACTCAAGCAGTCACTTGCGGCACAGAGCCACCCCATCTCAACTACCACAGCGACAAGCAGAGGTTCCTCCTCCGTGGGACATGCTACTTCTCACCAGAGAGCACAGCAGCAACACCCCTCTGTACCTGCCAGAAGGGAGAGGCTGCCCCATGCTGACTGTTCATTCATAATTCAGGCACTATTATGACCTGCTCTAATAATTTATAGTTTGAATGTTCATCATTAAATTGAAGTGATTGGAAGTCTGGAATATGAAACTTTGATTCAGGTCGGCAGCTTTAAACTTGGTTTCCATTTTTAGGTGTTATATCTGAAAAAGGGCTGATTCCCCCTACTTAATAACTATGAAAACATATAGATGTTTAGATTAAAATATCCCATACACTGAAGTTCAGCATGCAAATCTGTTAAGGAAAATACATCACCGCTCATCAAACTAAACAGTTATGCAATAAATGATACATTTACCCAAGTTTCAATGTTTACTGGTTTTAGATGGATGAATGATGGATTTCCTTTTTCCTATAGTTGAGGTGGGGTGTGTGGGAGGGTTGTTTGTTTCTTCTTTTGTTTTGCTGTAGGTTTTTGTTCATTTGTTTAACTTTTACTTTATGTCAAGCTGTCCTTAGAAGAAAATTGAAACACAATTAAAATCTGCAGAAACAGCATTTATTTACTATCTAAACTGCCCCAAACTTGATAGGTCCCTAGTAGAAAGAAGTGGGTTTAACAAACTTTACATTTAAAATTGTTTTTAAAATAGGATTGTCTACAGTGAAAGAAAGTAAGGAAACATGACTGGTTCTACCAGAATAGAGTATCTCACCATCTTTCATTTAGTCTTTCCTCAGTCCAAGCTATATGGCATTCTCAACTCCCAGTCTCACACCTTCACAAGTTACCCCGTACCCATCATGGAACTGATAGAGCTGTAAAACTTAAATAACAAATATTCTCCCTACACCTGCAGAACAGGCTATTGCTCTCACAGGTTATCCTGGCACTGCAGTGAACTCTTTTTCCAGACAATTAAGCCATTGATTTCCTGTGGTTCAAGCACTTTCATTTTCCTTTAAAGCCCTAGCCAAACCTGCACTGGTAAATACTTTTTAATTTAAATAGTATTAAACGGTATAGGAAAGTTTAAATCCTAACCTGTTTTATCATTATTTCAAATTCACCGCTGAAGAGGTTTCTTTCCAGAGAACACACTTCATTTCATATATATAATTACACACACACACAAATATAGACATACAATACTTGCCCAGTGATTCTTAAAACTGTTGCAGAGCTTTTGAAAACATAGGGAGGTTTTAAAATACAACAGGTACTTAGCTCCTGAAATACATCCTCAGTGGATATAGCCAACTATCCCTCACCGTAAGCCTTTAAGTAGAGATTGTAGGTATTTTCTAAAGGAGTGACTCCAATTCCCAAAGAGCTGATACATCTCTTATCACAATATTGCATGCATTTGTTCCTGTGTCATCGTTATAAGCACGAGGACTATTATTCCCATGCTGCGATGGGTATGGACCTGAAACACTATTAAGGAAGGCAACTCCAGCAACAGCAGGATCCTCCCCACCTTCCAAGCTCCCCCTGAGCAAGGCTAATGCAGCCCTGCCCGAGCTAGCTGATGGTTTACTAGCTAGGTCCAGGGTCACGCCACACTGTGACAGAGGCCCAGCTAATACTATGGCATGACAGTGAGTCACAGCAACACTCCAAGATGCCCTGGTAAATGTCATCCCTGAGCAAACACTCAGAAACACCTGTGGAGAAGCAAGACAGACAGGAGAATCAGCCAGAGTAGGCAAAGGACATTTTGGTGGTAACAACAGTTTACATGCCATTTAATTTCCTACCTCGATCAATCAAATGAAGCACTTAAGGACACAGCACTAAGTTTTCACATGCTGTAATTTCTGTAAAGCACTCATCTTTTTGTTTGCGTTTGGTTTTTTTTTTTCTTTTAAAGCTTTTTAGCTTTTTCTTTTAAGCTAGTGACTTAAAATGACTGTTGTGTTAGTTTTGTTGCTGTGGATACACCAAGACACCTGTTTTGCTCCCAGAAAATCCCTGAGGCAGTAAACTACATCACAAAATTTTTACCATGGTATTTCCAGGGAGAAGATACACCTATCCTACCTTTGCCCTTTGTGGTAACTTCACGGAGTTAAACCAACATATTCCCAATTTTGAGGCAAGTCTAGATCATTTGCTCTCATAAACCAGCCATCCAAAAACCACAAACCAAGTAAGTTTTCCACCAGGTTTTAGCAATTCCCTCTTCCTCCCTGATCTTCCATCTGGCCACAGAGCAACTGGACCTGGCCACAGGCCCCCATGCTGGCAGAGCAGCCCAGTATCAGCTGTGAGTGTCTCAGCCAGCGATCACAAAACAGCATTCACTTGCTGGGCCAGAATCGCTGAAGCTATGGCAGGCACTTTGTGGCACATGACGAGCTGCTGTGCAGTGATGTAAGAGCACTGGTGTTTGGCAGCATTGGACCACTGGATGTGACCTAGGCAGTGGGTGAAGCAAAGCACAATTCGGATCTAGCTGGGCCAGGACAGCAGCATTCACATTGTCCAAAGAGCACTTCACTTTGACAAGCGTTGCTCTAAGCAAATTTCTGACAGCCTTAGCTGCTGGATTTCCCCACCGACTGGCAGGCCCATGTCAGGGATCACCACTCACATTCAGTTTGCTTCCAGCCAAACCCCTTTAGACACCACCTATGCCCCTTCTTGTCACAGAGCATCCCCAGGACTTCCCACATGCTGCCCTACCCTTCTCAAGTCCTGCAAAAACTTGGATGCCTTGGGTAACACTCTCAAACACATAGTCCCAGTGACAAGATGAGAGGCTTGTTAAAGGATAACTGCACAGAATACATCAAAAATTTATTTGTGATTTATACAAGAGTCAAGTTATCACCTTTCAGGCAGCATCAGTAACAGTTTCCAACTTAGACTTATTTGCAAAGTTGAGAAAGCACCTAAACCAGTACCTAGGTTCTAGGTATCTGTACTAAAGATACTAAACAACATACTCATTGCTGGTACCTCCAACACCTTTCCCTCAGGAGAAGGGCTTAAATTCCTTTATTTGATGGGATCATTAGCACCACTAGGCCTCGGGAAAAACAAACGCAGCTCATGAAGAGTCAACATTGCTTACTGTGTTTAAGTCCTGCTGTAGAAATAAAGGTTGGCTTCAACCACTGCAAATATTTTGCAATATTTTACACTGAAGTCAAGAGACCCTCAATGGCTTTAAATCAATATCTTTAAGTTATTTGGAGGTTTCTGAAAGTTTTGTGCCAAGTCAGTTACAGTAATGCTACATCGCACCATATTAATTAGAGCAGCTTGACAGCAGATGCAGTTCCTTACCCACTCTCTAGATCCCTGTTATACAGGCAAAGCTGTTATCAAGGGGACTTGAGTCTTCACTTCTCTGCCCCTCAGTTCTCACACACAATAGAGACAACATTCCAACTAACTGGTCCATCTTGAGACCAAAATCTGCCCTTTGATAGCAGAAATCATCTCTCGCAATACTTATTCACTAGGTCTAGTTCAGAAAATTTCTGGTTTTGTTTGGGGCAGACTGGGCAGTACAGCATACAAATAATTACCTGCTTACACCTAACAAAAATGGGGGAAAACAGGAAAAATTATACATATATCTTATATATCTTTGTGTGTCTATATATAAAAATATGAAAAAAATGCAAAGCGCCGTACAAGTTTGTGACAAGATAGAGAGCCCATCTTGGAGCTTCAGAAATTGATAATGACAAATGTTCCCCAGGAACATCCAAATTTAAGGCATTTCACTTTGATTGTCCTTCTGTCCTGTGGTTTGCTACAATCACGCAGGAGTTGGTCCAGCAGATTAAATGCTACAGGTGGAGATTAAATTTGCAGGGATAACAGCTGTTCACTGGCCACTGGTATTCTAACAGCGTATTTCTTGTTAGAACCACACCAGGTCCACAAGTCAATAATGACGATAATGCCTTTCTTTACCTCTCCCCAGCAGTTTCTGCCATCTGCCTTTGCTCTTCTGTCTCATCTTCAGCCTGGCACAGTCTAAAACTGCTCTGTCGTTTATGCTTCATATGCATTATTCACTTTGTACAGCTAGTGGCTGATGCCCATACATTACAACTAGCATGCACTGCTCTAGTGAAGACAAAACGCCTCTCAATCCAGAACCCAAAAGCAAGCAAGCCCCTTACAGAAATACCTGCTCATACAGCGCTGTAATCGTCACTGATGCACTGGGACTGTCCTAAGCCCAGGAGTTAGCTGGTCCCTGGCCTGAGCAGATGGCCAACCAAAACACATTTAATTTTCAACTGTAAGAAATGCTTCTGTTGCTACCTACAGTGAGACTATACTTAAGAAATATGCCATGGCTGTATCAAAACTTTGTATCACTTATAAATAAACTCCTGCTATGAAGATAACATCCTCTCACTCCTGGTGTGCTTTAATATTAGGCAGTCCGAGGGAGGATAAGGCAGAGGGACTGTAGCTCACAGCTGGATGGGAAGAAGAGCCGAAAGTCAGCTACAGTAAGTCAAGCAAAGCCTGGAACAGGCTGGAAGAAAGTAATTCCTCATTATGAGTAAGCTGTGAAGTATAAGCTGACAAAAGTTGCTCATGTTCTACAGAGCAGGAAAGAGGCTTAAGAAACAACACCCAAATTTAGAAATTATTTCTTGTACCTGGCCCATGCTTTCCATGATATGCCAATGCTATAATATTCCCAACACTAAGCCAAGTACATGATTTCATCTCCAGTCAATGCAAATCCAGCTAGCAGTTCTACTCCATCTCCTTTCTACACCTTAATCTCTCAATGTTGGTGACTTGTATCAATTTCTACCTTTCCCACTTACTTCCACTTCTCTGCAAATATAATTAAGACCCCTACATTTACATGTTTCTGATACAAGGGATATATCCTGACACATAAACATACATATAGCTGTGTCCTCCCTGCACCTCTCCATCTGGAGTGAAATCCAACCCCTGTGGGAGGCGAGGAGGCAAAGTGTGGGAAAAGAGGAGGATGAGTCTCAGAAGAACTTGGAAGCGATCCTCCTTCCTAGCAAAGACAGCACATGTCAGTCCAGCACATTACCAAAGCTACCTCGAGCTGCCCCTCAGCCTTTCACAGACCTGCCATGCTCATTAACACACAGATTTCTCAGGTGGGGGGAAATGCATGAAACTCCCCCCAGTTCCATGACAGAAGGCCAGTTTATACTGAGTAATGATCTGGCTCAACATACCCAAGGAACTGATGTACTCATTAGTTATCCTAAAGAGCAGGATATTACAATAAATTATGACAGCTGCTGTGTGTAGTTTTTTTAAACTTTTTTCAACTCCTTTAAATACAGCTAGCATTAGAGGTGTCCTTTACCAGGAAAAAAAAACATCTATAGAGCAGCACCCTGTACAGAGTACAGCAGTCTATAACAGTGTTACTTGCTAGCATTTACAAAGTGGCAATGTACACAGTGTAAAGGTTTTGCCAACATCAATTCACATGTTCTGCTTTCAGTAAAATTAAACTCAAAAACACTCTACTCTCATCACCCCCAAAGTAAAGCCTGACATCCTTCTTCCCTCCTCCATGAACTACTCCAGTTCTCCTTTCTGCTTTTATCATGTTGCACTTTTTTCACTTTTAAAAGGCACACGAACACAGGTGAATTCATGAGGAAACAAGACAAAAAAATTTTCCTACACTTTCTGAAATATCTCAAATTCCAAAGATTTAAAGATACTCTCTTAAGCCCCTCTACATCAATGCCTCTTTACAGTCCTCAGAGTGTCACTCCAGCTCCCAGCATCTTCCAGTCTCTCCCAACCCTTGCTCCTACACTTACCACAAAGCAACTGGCACAAGGGAGCAGGCAGGGCAGGACAGCTTGGGTTCTTTCACCTCCTGCACATCTGTGCAACGGTCTGCCTCACAGGCATCACAATTTAAACTGATACAGCTGGGAGAAAAGGAAAACAATTTACCTCATGTATAGGTTTTCAGAAGACTAAGGATCTTGCTCGTGATCACACCAAGAAGTTTATGACAGAAATAAGAACTGAACTCTTGTATCTCCATTCATTAGTATGACTCCAACATCTTTCCTTCCAAGACCAGTGTGTCCAGTCATCTCTTACCGTGAGAGATCAGAAGGACTTCAGCTGCAGACATACATTTTTCTCTCATTCTCCCCCACCTGAGGAGAAATGATCATGTTTTCCTGGACTTCACAACTTGAATGCACAGGTAAATGCCACATGTATAAACAGTTACAGCTCTATCTGCAACAAATGAGCTATGTCCTGTTCATACTGATGGTAACAGTTCTCTGGAGCATGGTGAGAAACTCCCTCACAGAAACTCCAGTGGAGTCCCAGACTCATTTGCCTGACTCTTTGCTTTGCAAATTAATGGATTGAATGTGTATCAATACATGAAAGCTTAGGCACATATTAGAAAGAGGACTAGCAAAAATAATTCCTGCAGATCCATTCCTCTTGGAAGCTCCTTTAATTGTGCCTGCAAAATAAACTAAACCACCAGTCTATGGGTTCCAGGGAGAAGAAAAAAACAACCAACTGGGGAGGGTGCATGGGCGAGTGGGAAAAGCATACAGGAAGACAAGCTGCAAAAGCCCTTCATTTATCCCCTCATGGAACATAATTTAAGGGAGCCCAGTGCTTAGAGTAGAAGAATCACACAACCAAGAAAAGAACAGGAGGCTGTAGCCTACTGTCACTTTGTTGTAACATTAATGGAACACAGCAGGAGGCTGGTCTTGAAAGCTCAAGACAACTCTTACCATCTTGTACTCTCACAGCACAAAAACACAAGACTAGTGCAATGGTTTGTGCCCTCACACCCTAATCCTCACCGTTGCAGCAACAGATACTCCAGAGGGATAAATCCTGTGCCATAAAGCTATGGTTGCAAGGCAACGTGCTACAAGGAAGAAGGGGTAGTTCTGATTATAGCTCTGATCCCTCCACTTCTGCAGCTGCCAGGTTCAAGGAATCTGCTTTACTGGCCATGCCTTTGCCATTGTACACAAAAGCCACCCCACCTTGCATTCTCAACTAGCCAGGCAGCATAGCACATTCTTCATCTCCCTACTCAGGAGCCTCTCAGCAACTCTAGCTTGGCCATGACTGCATATAAACTTCTACTGATAACACGACAGGCACTTTTGAAATGGGAATGAAGTTAGCAAATTATCAAACAGGGACAACTTCCATAACCTCCCAGTTAGCATCTACTGCATGATGCAAAAAAAAATTAGTGTGCTTCTTCAGTCTTCCCCTTTTTTAGAGGCTTTGTCAGTGTAACAGTCTACATGCACACCCAAGTCACCAAGTGGAGACACTTCACATGTCTCAGTTCTAGCTTCACGTCAACAACTCCAGTTTAAAAGCCAGAGCAGAGACAGAGAGAGAACACCAAAAACAAATACGTCAAGTTCCTCTCACCTCTCACTTGCTAAAAGGAACTATATTTACATTGCTTGGCAGCATTTGTTGGGAATTAATACAAAAGCAAGCATTGTTTTGGCCAGTTTATCAAGTAACAAGGGTATTTTCTGAGCGAGCACTTCCCTCACCCTATTAGTTACACCCATCTAACCACTGTGCTACAAAGAGAATCTTCAATTAGGAGAGTCACAGGAATGAAACAAAACTGTTGCAATGGGTGTGAGAAATAGCCCTTTCAGAAAGGCATCGATACATTAAAATAAGGATACTAGCTTAACAAAAGCAAATAGACTGCAGTGCTTCCCTTCAGCTAGGAAACAAGCAGTATTTAATCAAGGTAGTCATTTTGCACTGATGGAACCAGTCCAACTATTGAAAAATAATACTTTACTGAAAAAGCTTTCCAGTTCATGGCCACCAGGGTTATTATCCCAGAATAAGAATGCTTGACACTGGTATAGTTTGTACTCCTACAACAGTAAGTTAGAGTAGCACATTCATAATACTCTAACAGGGATAGTAAGTATTATAATTATTCTGTAAAGTATTTGTCCTCCCCCTCAATCACAGAGGTAATCACCATCACGTGCTGTGGGATACTCCCATTGCCAGTCAAGGGAATGCTAAACAGCTTGGATGTGAAGCGCTGGATTCCACAAAAGGAGTGGCCACTGGGGAAGAGAAAAAAGCATGCTTTACCCTCTGGTTCCCATTTTCTTTTTAAGGAGCAAGCAACTTTTGTGGGTCTTGCTGTTGGGCACATTCTGTAAGGCAGAAAGTAATTCCATTATAGGTTTATCTCTCTGTTCTGCTAACACTTCCTTTGTAAGATCAGCAAGTAAAGTTTCTGTAAGGTCAAAATTGGCTTTTCACTCTCCAGAGACCTAACTGGTCTTTTCAAGCAGTTTAATAGTCTTTATCTCCTGAAAACATTTTGGTTCTGTGGGTGGCTCCTCTGATTCCCCTTGCATTATAAATATATCTGCAAGCCCTGCAGACAGCATCAGGCACACATTATACAGCATAGTCACCAAGTGACATTTTTCTATTGAATACACATGGATCACAGGAGCACATGCCAAGCACAAGCACATCTATCCTCTAATGTCTATCAAACCTAAGAAGACTTCAGATCAGCTCAAAAGGTGGCCAGGCTGACTGACAATATCCATGTGGGTTCCACTTTGCTCCCTGCTTTAGATACATCACAGCACGTTTTCCAAGCTGTTAGTCATCAGCATCTTCTTCCCAGCAGAGCTAGCCCTGCTTAGGAGTACCAGAGAGGTTCTCAACTGATAGCTTTCACCTCAGGAGAAGCAAAGTTCTAGAAGTCCAGCAATTAAAGACACACTCACTGGATAACAGGATATATCGGTTCTGTATGCTCCAGTGAGACCAGCTTCTAACACAGACCAGTCCTCAGCCTACAATACTTCAGTTACTTCATGTAGCAATGAGAAAATCAGGCACAACAGTGTGGAAGTGTGAATTGACAGTGCACATACTATCTTATGTATACTGTATACACATAGTATTACAATCTCCTCTTTATTACAGGTACTAAATAGTAAAATCAGGAAAGAACATGAATCCTTCACACAAGGCACCATACCTGTGCACCTTTAATACGCATGGGTTAGTCTATACATGCCTCTGCCACAAGCTATGGATTTTTTTACATCTTAGTCTTTACTGCACATTTTCTCATCTGTGAGATATGGGTTCTCATCCCTGTGAAGACCAGAAAATACAGATATATTCATATATTCACATTGGCTCAAGGTTCAGCCTCAGAGTAGCCCACCCAATGATTATTTACACTGCAAACACTGGTTTGCAAAACCAGCCTGCTGGTTCAAACTCAATCATCTACACAATCAGTCTCAACCACATACTCCAACAAGCTCAGTTGTACTTGGGTACAGCTAAGAGCATACAGACACAGCTGGGAGAGCCTAGGCCTGAAGCAGTTCCATAGTCACTTTAATCGATGTGTAGAATGCCACTTGAAAGGTAACCTGGCTCACACTCCCCTTCACCTATCTGCCACTAACCATCTCCTCTCTCATGCTGACAGTAGCATTGAGAATCAGCCGTGAAACAGGTAGCTGCAAATAAACCAATCTGGCATAAGGAAAACTGAGAAAAACACAGCCACAGGCAAGAGGAAGTCAGAATCACCCCTTTCTGCAGTACTCTAGAGGTACATTACAAAAGCATTTTAAGTTCATTACAAAAAGCAATCCCTGGATCTACAATCCAAGCACATTTTCAAGCATCACACAATAAGCCCTAGATCAGGGGTCCTCAAACTACGGCCCACAGATAGAGCCCCCCAGGGTCCTCATTCTAGCCCCCCGGTATTTACAGAAACCCCCCTGCCCCCCCACCCCACCGATGACTGCCTGCCACTTAATCCGCACGCCGGCCCCCTGTTTAAAAACTTTGAGGACCCCTGCCCTAGATAGAGCATACATGAAACTTCAAATAAGGCTCTTATGCCTAGGTTAACACACCTACACCTTATATAATAAAGAAAAATAATCACAATCTCTAATATATGGAATGTTACAACCCAAGCACAGAAACATCACTAAGTAATTCTACAATGGCAAGATGACTGTTCTGGTTTAACCCAGCAGGCAGCTAAACGCCACACATTTGTTAACTCACCTCCACCAGCACCCACCACCCCCACGTGGGATGGGGGAGAGAATCAGGGGAAAGAAAAGGTAAAACTCACAGGTTGAGATAAAAACTGTTTAACAGGACAGAAAAGGAAGGGAAAATAATAATAATGATTAAAAAAATATACAAAACAAGTGATACACAGTGCAAATGCTCACCAATCACTGACTGATGCCCAGCCACCCCCTCAGTCAACTCACCCCAGTTTTTTTGTTCAGCACGATGCCACACGGCATGGAAAATCCCATGGGCCAGCTGGGGTCGGCTGTCCTGGCTGTGTCCCCTCCCAGCTCCTTGTGCCCCCCAGCCTCCTCGCTGGCAGGGCAGCAAGAGAAGCTGAAAAGCCCTTGACTTTGGGTAAGCGCTGCTCAGCGACAACTAAACCCATCAGGGTGTCAGCACCACCACCCTCATCCCAAATCCACAGCACTGTGCCAGCCCAGAAACTAACCCAGCCCAGCCCGGGACAACAATGAACTTATTATCTGAACTGTAGTCAAAGCATTACTTCAAAGCCGGTGCTAGACTGCATTTTGGTTTTGTCATTGCCACTACTTGAGACTTCAAAAAAAATTCATGTGTGCACTCAAACTCTGTCTTCAGGAATTTGTCAAACATATTTGAACAGATTAACAAAAATTTGAGCAGTGAGTCCAGCTTTTCACCTGCCAGCCATACCAGCATCCCTTTTAATCAACATCAATAACTATTAGACACAGTAGCAACTGGAAGATAATGGCCTAATCATTCCTGACATTTATGATAACAACATGATCTTGATGGACTCATTTAGCATTAATAGTGCCACTGGTCATTAATTCAGCTAAAAAAAATTTATCTTTGCAACCCAATATTAAACATACCAGTTGACGATTATAATCTTGAAATATTACTTGAAATATCTTGAAATATTACTGACTTTTCCTACACTAAATCTTATCTTTGAACTGTAAGAAAATGGGACTTTATGGCAGGTAAAAAGGGAACGAAAATTTTGTTTTGCCTAAGTCTTAAAATACTATGCCACATTAGACAACAACAAAAAAAAGAAAGCTGAAGTAAAATAGGAGAAAATGTATGTCCTCCAGAGAATGAGGAAGCCCTTAGAAGGCTCTAAGATATGCAGCCTGGGTTCAACTCTTGTGGTCTTTACTTCCATTAATAATTTAAGTATCATATGCAGTGCACAGAGATCACTGTGTGCCTACCAGGTTCCTACACATGAGCTGCCAGAGGGAAGACTGAAATTGGTACCCATACATGCAAATTATACTCCCTTTGCTGTCAAACTCCCTCTGGTGCTGCAAAGCCGTGCCCACCAACCCAGGCCTTTGCAAATGACACCACTAATTCCTTAGTTCCCTTCTTTGCATTTCAAGTATATACTGTGGAGAAGTTGTGCCTCCTTTCCCACATCTTTTCTCTGCTTAAACTGAACACTGTCTTGGGGAAGAGACTGGCTCTTCTACATATGGCAGTTCAGACCTGCTAAGCACTCCTGCAAGTCAAATGACAAGAACATAAGAGCCATTAGAAAATGAATGAATGACAAATATAATGCACAGTTTATGAGCTGTATGTGGCTCAAACTGTGGAGTAGGTTGCTGGGGCTCACAAGTGCTCCCAGAAGGGGTAATTTATACATTAAAGCCAAAACATTAGTAACTCCAGAACAAGCTCAGCACGATCATGGCCTATTTAGTACCCAAACAGTCTTTCTGGCAAGAGCACACTCCTTCAGGTTGGCTACTCCAGCTGATTCCTGCATCTCATGTCGCAGGTTGAAAATAGTAAGTGACTTACTAGTAAGGGAAGGTTGCATACTGTTAACCTTAACATATCATTCCATACCAAGGGAAACTGCTCACTGCAAGAGCAGCTGAGGGCACACAGCACCTTGCAGGTAGATCTGGATCTTGCTGCACTCTGTGCTAGCTGTGTCTGCCTGAAGCAGATCAGTCTTTCTGCAGCTCTGCCTATCACCACTTCTATAATAAAGGAACATTTCTGAAAAGAGGCGTGAAAAGGCTGGATTTTTTTGACACACTGGATCAAAGACTGATAATTGAAAGCAACAAATTAAATTCATTTGGTACAATTTTATGCAGCTGGTGAATGCAATTTTCTTTCAAATGAAATGTGGATAGTAAGTCTTAAAAATAAATTCTCCTTCTTTCCGTGCTGGTACCAGAGGAAAGGCCTGTTCTTTTTCCAAAGCCTCCCTCAATCCTCCTTTTTATTGTTATGCATTGCTAATACCAAAAGGCAGGTTCAGAATCTCCAGTTAATATACGCAGGGAATAAAAAAAAGGAGAAATAATTTTTACTAAGCAGACATCATTTATGCAAAGGAGCAAATGAGATCCTTCCAAGGGAGGTTTTTCTGTAACCAGGTCCAACATCTCAGAATGCTCAGAATTACAGAAAATCCCAAACCAAACCACTGGCATGTTAAGGGCAAGATTTTGTGATCCAAGCCAACAAATTTTTAAGAAACACACAGAACTGGAGCAGTACAAAATATTTTTGCAGATTACATCCTGCTACAGCCACTGTGCATGAAGTGCTTTAAGTATATTACAAAGAAATACTTGTCCCTGCTGAGGGCCTTTTACTTGGTGTGATTTTGATTTTCCCCTAGGCACCTTCATAGGGCCTGAAAAAAACAAATCTGCTTCTCCCAAGCTTATTTGGGTGTTGAGTATTTCAAGCTCTAGGTACCTTAAAACTCTAAATACACCAAAACAAGATGAGTGCTGTCATCTCACTTAACTTTGCTGACTGCAGAAAAATATCCTAGAAACCTATTTCCCCACTCAGCTAATTCATCTTCCCCGCATGGCCATACAACAGCAGAACAGCGTGCCAGTGACAGGCATTGATGCACTGGCTTTTAATGTGGATTTCATCTATCTCCTTGGAGTCAAGCCATGACAGAGGCGTTTGTTATTCCTTCTCCTCCAAGCCTGTACCAATACACAAACAAGGTTTTCATTGTAAGACCAGTAAAAAGCTGTTAGTTTGGTTCCTTAAAGCAACATGAAGCATCTTTACTTCATTCTTATTTTTAGAATGCAAACTTAGTTTTAAATTGAAAAGGATTTTTTAAAAACAATTATGTTACAGCCTAATTCTTCCATATTCTACTTAGGACATTCAAATAACCTTTCAGGCACTCCAGAGGACAATGCCCACCCCGTATTTCAGTGTTAGAAGGTACTTTTTAAAGTTGCACCATAATACAGCTTTGACTTTTGAGGTTAACTCAAGCTTTATAAATACAGCACAGTGTCAAGTATTGCTTTCAGTAAGTACCAAAGAATGAATGCTCCTATTTGCATTTTCCCCTAATGTCAATACTTCGCTTGAAAAATAGAGGGTTGAAAAATCAGGACTGTTTGTTTCTCTTTCACACTCTACAGCTATAAACAAGGTGGAAAAGTCAGAAATCTACTTGTTCTAGAAGCCTAAATGTCATAGGACCTGTCTTTTCTTTGAATTAGTGCCTAGCTGCATCTTTTAGTGTCAAAATATTTTTTGTAAGTCAAGCTCCCAGTGACCAGAAACAACCGTGTAGTAATGGCTTTGTTTTAAAAGTTTAGTTAATGTTATTTCAAGACATATTATGATAAATTAATCTTCCTCCCTGCCCCCTTTTCTTAACCTGCATTCAAAATATGAAAGGTGAGGAGCATGGGGAAAATAGGTTAAATTAAAATTAAAGTACTGTAGAGGTGTCATTTCAGTCTCTACTCAAACGTATTCAATCACCAGTAATCAATTTGGCTATAGCAACCAATGATAAAGTTAACTGAAAAAAGCATGCAACACAAGACTTTAAGGGGTTGCTGAAGTTTTCTATTTGCCAGCACCGACCACAGTCGCCATCAGGGATCCGTGCCCCTGGCTTGACTCATTATCCTCAGCTCCACGCTGCATTAAATAAAGGACAAGCAAGGGTCCTTGAAGGATCAGAACAGTATCTTTTTAAAATCACACACTCATTCCACGGTTGCATAACTAGGCACAAATGGACCTCTGCTGCCCTGTGATTTTCCTGCTCTTGCTCACATCTGACAGCATTCCCAAGCTGGACACAAAGAGAGGAGGAAACAAATGCAACACCTCAAAGTAATTGGGAGTAAGTGTCACCCCCAAGTCTCCAAGACTGGCAATACAGAGGACTACGATGGGTGAACTGGCTCCCGTCCTGCAAGCAGTTTGGCTTCGTCAGACAGCAGTGATTTGGCAACGACTGTTACCAGAGACCTCCACCGTTCAGGATTTCTGTTGATCTATTGAGAAATACTTAATGAGCACCACATGTTCCCCAAGTGTTCTGGGATGTAACCTAGCACAGCAGGAAAACAAGAGAACTACACAGACAGCTTAATAAATGGCAATACGAGCATGATGGCTTTTATGTGTGTCTTGCATTAAAGCATGCAGTGACCCATGATCTCTGCCAGCTTTGGAGAGCCTCTGCCATGAATGTGACTGATAGCATGGCCAATGGTAAATCCATCACCTCTACTGGGATGAAACATTCCCATCTTTACAGCTGGAGGCCTGATCTGCAGCTGGATTAAGATAAACAAATCTCTCTAGTGTTGCAGGAGACAAGCAGGATTTCTGAGCGTACTCTGAACGTACTATGCAGCTGCATCTAAAGACTTATCACCAAGAAGACATGCAGCAGAAGAACGCTATCAGAGGACCCCATTTTCAAAATGTATTTAGAGACTTAAAAAAACCCCAAACAACAAACTACACTGATTTAAGAGTTTAAGTCAGGCCTTAAAAAAAAACTCACATTCAAAAAGAGTGCATCCTACACATCTAACAACCTTAGCAGCAGAGCTCAAAGTCTCCTCATCCCTGCAAACCAGCATTCTCACCGCTACAGCTGCAGTTACACAAAAGATATACACAGCCATATGTATTTACAGCATCACACAACAAGCCAACATAAAAGTCAATGCAATGTTATATTGTGAGAAATGTCATCCAGATGGCAGGCAGATCTCAAGCTACTGCTGCAGGCAGCCAAGAGACCCTAGATGGAGGGACACTGCACTGGCAGGCAGATGAACTACAACAGCAGCTCCCAACCAGCAAGACCAGCCTCTTCAGCAAGGTGCTGCTACAGTACAGAGGAGGTACTAGAGACAGCCTGCAGCACCCCAGAGCTGTGCTCCTGGCACCAGGGTCTGAAGTCAAGGTATCTCCACTGAACAGTTCAAGGTAGAAGGAAGTGAATTCCATCAAGGTGAGGGGAAGAAAGGGAAAAAAAAAAATTAAATGTCACCTTCTCTCACAGGAAAGGCTACCAGAAACGTGGGAACCACTGGGCAGATGGATCCGAACAGCTCTCCTCTACACAGCAGTGAGCTCCCAGAGAAAGTAATACCTTTGCACATACGCCAGAGCAACCTGCTCACCTATATCTCAGGAACAGCAATAACTACAAGCAACGTGACAATATGCAGAAATCAACTGAGACTTTATTGCAATACCCTGTCACACTTAAGGTACAAATACCCACTCAAAATCACCGGATCTGACTGAGCTGGCTCAACATTCCCATAGCTTCTTCCCCTCCCTCCACTGACCTACATTTACAGCACCTTGCAAGCAGACATTTTTCCAGCCTGGTTCCTCACCACACTGCAGAACTGTCACTCGCCTTTAGAGACAAGGGTAACACAGCTCCCAAGACCCATCTGAGACAGAGCATGTCTTAAGTGGCACAGAGTCCTTTCAGTGCCAGGATTTAATTTCGCCTTGCACAATGATTTAGGAACAAGTGCAGTCAGTGGTCCCATAGAGTCGTAATACAAAGCTCAGCACAGGCAGGGGCCAATGGAAGCTAGTTGGTTCAGGCACTTTCATCTTTCTTTTTTAAAGCTGTCAAAATAAACTGTCACCAACACTCAACAGGTCCCAGTGTCACATACTAGAGATAAGAACCATTATGCAATAATGGAAATGGAGAAATGAATAAGCTACGTTATCTCAGAGAGAGACCAAGAACTTCAAAAGTAAAATAGGCTACAGCCTCACTACATTCAGCCTCCAAAGGTCCCTCTTTTAACAATCTAGTGCATATTCTAGACAAGGAACACATACTTTTTACTGCTAGCTGTCTAAATGTAATTTCATTCTCTGTAAGGAGCATCCATAAGACATGATGTGGCAAACGTCAGGAAAAAATAAATGGCATGATAAAAATTTCAGAGATTATTTCATAGCAATCATGTCATCATTTACAAGATACAGTCTCCCACAGCATTCTCCTGGAGAAGCTGGCTGCTCATGGCTTGGACGGGTATATTCTATGCTGGGTTAAAAGCTGGCTGAGCCTAGAGAGTGGTGGTGAGTGCAGTCACATCCAGCTGGCACTGGGCACAAGTGGTGGTCCCCAGGGCTCAGTACTGGGCCAGGTCTGTTCAATATCTTTGTCAATGATCTGGAGAAGGGGACCGAGTGCACCCTCAGTATGTTGGCCAGTGACACCAAGTTGGAAGGGGGTGTTGATCTGCTGGAGGGCAGGCAGGCTCTGCGAGGGGTCTGGGCAGGTTAGATGACAGATGGGCTGAGGCCAATTGTATGGGATTCAACAAGGCTCAGTGCCGGGCCCACTCACAACCACCCCACACAACGCTACGGGCTTGGGACAGAGTGGCTGGGAAGCTGCCTGGAGGAAAAGGACCTGGGGGTGCTGGCTGACAGCGGCTGAACGTGGGCCAGCAGCATGCTCAGGTAGCCAAGGAGGCCAACAGCATCTTGGTTGTATCCGAAACAGTGGACCAGGCCAGTGATCATACCCCTGTACTGGGCACTGGTGAGGCCACACCTCGAATCCTGTGCCCAGTTTTGGCCCCTGACTACAGGAGGGATGTAGAGGTGCTGAGGCATATCCAGAGATGGGCAACGGAGCAGGGGAAGGTGGGGAAGGGGCTGGAGCACAAGACTTATGAGGAGCAGCTGAGGCAATTGGGGTAGTTCAGCCTGCAGAAAAGGAGGCTCCAAGGAGACCTTATTGCTCTCTACAACTACCTGAAAGGAGGCTGTAGGCAGGTGGGGGTTGGTCTCTTCTCACATGTAACACGTGACAGGGCAAGAAGAAACAACCTCAAGTTAATGCCAGGGAGGTTTACATTGAAATTTAAGAAATTTTTTTTCACTGAAAGGGTGGCCAAGCATCAAAACAGGCTGCCCAAGGAGAGGGTAGAATCACCATTCCTGGAGGTATTTAAAAAACATGTAGGGACATGGTTTATTGGTGGGGTTAGCAGTCCTGGGTTAGCAATTGGACTTTATGATCTTTTCCAACCTAAATCATTCCATGATTTAAGATTTTATTGCATTAAGTTAATGTTCTATTTTTATTACATAAACAGAGCCCTGCAAAATGCAAAAATAAAAAAAAATAATCACTGGCGTAAACAGCCTAGCTGGTTCTCAAAACAAAACTTAATTGGCAGATTAGGTTTCTTAAGGAGATTTATCCACACACTGTTTCCATTTGCATTTCCACTTCAAAATGAAAATTCACACTGCAGACTACTAGTGGAGATCCTTTACCCTATTTACTAAATCAGTAAGTTTGATAAAATTTCTTCCATGATCTTCAGCATTCTCATACTCATTTATCAAAGGACAAAAAAAAAAAAAAAAAAATTGGCAATAAGAAGCACTGGAGACAGCTTCTAACATGAGTTGCAGCTTCCTTAAAGCAACAGACCAGTTCCCAGCTAACACACCAAACCTCATTACACTTGCTTGCTTTGCATGCAGTATTTCTTGCATATTTATTCCAGCAATCTCTTCCAAAGCTCAATGGAGCTAATAGTCTTCAAAAATCAGGTTCTAAAATGGAGTCAAGTCCTAAAAGGAGCAACCCAAACACAAGTCATTCAAACCAAACACATTGTGGGAAAGAAATCCATCAATTTTTTGTTCTGCTTGAAACTTAAGAGCTCTTCCCCTCTACTACTGAGCTATCATCACAACAGGACTGATTTCAGCTCTGAACCATGGAGGAACATTTCTGAGTAATCTCAGTGTGCATGCTGGACTTGAAGAATAAATTAGTGCACTTTTTTTGCACTAGCTCTGCCATCCATCTCCACTGTAAGTTACTCAGTTCACAGGCAAGAAACAGAGAGATACAAATGCTAAGGTGAATCTCTCCCACTAAAACACACATCTCTTTACAATTATGTTTCCACTGGCAGGAGAAAGCAAGGTTGTAATTGTGTGCAACCTGATGATGCTATAAATCAGTGTAAGTATATTTTAATATTCAAGTAGCCTCTTTTATACAAACTTTGTTTCAAGAAGGGATTTTCTCAAAGAATGAGAGCAGAACCCCCTCTTTGCAACAGGACAGATACAGATTGCAAAATTCGCAAGCCCTCTGCCTCTGAAAATTATTCAGAGATCATTGTACACCTCCACTATTGAGGGTCAGATTGAAAACAGGGACCCATTTGCATTTACAGTTAGTCAGCATGCAAGTCTCCCAGCTGCAATAAACACACCTACAGAAATATGGACAGAAACAGAGACTCCAGACCTTGTTCAAGTCCTGAATGCTGAACAACAGGCTGTAAGGACTTGCAAATTTATTGAGCAGATTAAAGGCACACAGACACCTAAAGGGATTTTCAAAAGCACCTAAGCAAGTTAAAAGCCTTTGAAAATTTTACTAAGCATCTGTTCACATCTTCAGAAACTTAAATACATTTGAAATCCAACCCCAAGAGCATATTAAAGGCAAATTCAATCTGGGGAACTTAACAAGCATACTAGACCTCATATTCTCAAAAAATTGTGTTTATTCACACTTTAGTTGTGGAAAGCTTTTTAGATGTCTTTCTTCTAGACTGCTTGGCATGAGAAAACAGGAGGAACTGCACATGAGTGAGTGATGAATCTAAGAACAAGAAAAGACAGGTTGATATAGGGGACAGCATGCTCAGCAGGGGTTCAGAAGAAATGCAGTCATGAAATGTGACCTGGACAGACATTTTCCCACTCTGAGCTACAGTCTTCCCAATGTTTTTCAGCCTAGTGAGTTTACGTGCTTTTTGGGTCAGAGAATCCCTCTTACTATACCCATATAGGGGCTAGTCCATAGCCATCGTGACATCTATCAGTGCCTCTAAGCACTGCTATAACTCGGATACACACAACCTGATTTCAAGACAACGGCCCTAAAACCTCCCCAGCTATAAACCCATTTTCTGATGGGAATCTGGTTAACCATGTAACACTTAGAACAACCTGAACCTAACATTGGCTACAGTTTTTCCATGTGTGTCTGTATGCAACACCACTGTTCAAATTAAAGGGTCTTTTAATACCTAAAACATGTTTAAACATGTCTTGATGGCCTTTTTTATATACATATGTTTTTGGGGTTTTTTTTTTAGTATGAATAGACAACAGAAGAATGCAAGCAGCAGGCTCTTGGGTATGCAACTGGCATTTTATAAAGGTCACCTTTTCATGCAGAAAGAAAGGCTGCTGAAGGTTAATTAAACTAAATTCTACACTTATCCAAATTCTCTAAAGCAAGGACTTTAAAAACCATCCTTAAATAACAGCAAGCATTTATAAAAGAACTCTGAGGACATGATGATCAGATAAGTCTTGGAGCAAGATGGAGAAAGTCAGCTGCATTGCACATGTTTTCTTTCTCAATTCTCTTAGACATGTTTGTTGTGGTGGTTTTTTTTAAATTAAAAAAAAAAAGTTGGGAGCAGTTTAGTGCTTCTGGGCTTCTGCTGTTACCATTCCAAGACTCGTGTGTAACAATAACCATTCGCAATTTAGCCTATACAGGTCTCTGGATAGCAATGATAGCCTTTCAGTCAGCACCTTTACACTGATGTGGGTTAGCACAAAACCCAGCAAAAGAAATCCTATAGTAATAATACAGCCAAAATCCTGTCAAAGGCCAAAGCAGTTTCAGCCATTACATTTCTGGGTGCTTGCTGCAAGCATGCAACAAAATACAAACAGGGCCAAGTATGAGTGCTTACGGCTCTCTTGAATTCAAGGCAATGAGTAACACAAGCATCTCAGCTGCATCAGGGTGCCCTACCCTGCACATGCCTATTTAGGCCCCAGGACTGTCACACGCTCTGGACAGGGTGCTCTTCTTCATGTGAGTTCACAGGAATAAGAGAAGAAAGATGGCTGGGAAAGGAGCCCTGTGGTGGCATGTGCCTCAACCAGGCACAGGGAGCAGCAGAATCAGCTCTCATGGTAGTAAGGACTGGTTACACAGTTCCCAGCTGAAAAGGTTAGAAGATAAGCCACTTCCCCAGCGTCCCATAAATCACATGCTACAAATCAACACAAGACAGCTGTAATTTTTAGTCAAGGTTTGTTACACAGCACTAATTATGATGCATTTGCTATACTGCAGATGTGTTGATGACACAAGGAGACAGTGCTTTGCACTGACACCGGGACAAGAAGTGAATCTACAAGCACGGCTTTTCAAGCCTTGCAATTCAAACACATTGTTCGCAGAAATGCAACGAAAGGGAAGTAACAGCCCTGTCTGTGCAAAGGACAACTAGCACAGCAGAGACTCATCATTCTTCAGGAAACAATGTTTTAAGGTTCCTTCCTCTGTACAAACCTAACCAATAACCTACAAATAGAAGACTGAACAGCAAGCAGCCTTCTGCTTCAGGGTATCCTCTCCAACTCACAATGCCAGGTCAACCTGCAGAGGAGCAATGGCCAACATGGCTAGTGAGTCAGGAGAACAATGTTCCCCCTCTTCAGATTTTCTTATGAATAGCACAAAACAGGGTCTGGTTTCATAACAAACTTCAGAGGATTCAGGGGGAGCTGCCACAGCCTTTTACCACCTAGATAAACTCTGGTAACAAATCGTATTCTTCATACTCAGTTGTTCCCCTCTAATAAGCACACACAAAAAGCCCATCAGGTCTATGCTCCATACACAGGGCTTAGCGCATTTAAATTGTTACAGCAGCACTGTTAAAAATAGACTACTTAAAAATAATGATTCCCTACCACGGATTTCATTAGCAGCAGACATACTAGTAGAATCAGATATCTACTGTCCAGACCAATTAAAGCAATTAAAAACTCTGTTTCTGCAAAGAGGAACTACATGATCTCCTGGAGGCATACCACCCTCTGTGCATTCCACCAGTGTAGGACAGACTGTATTATATGAATTGCTGGGGGGGACAGGGGGACAGGGGACACGGGACAGCACGAACTGATTTCATTGGTAATCAGCCAATCTACACCAAAACGACAATAGGAAGTCTCATTTCCCATGTTACTACAAACACTTCCATCCTCCCACTAGCTCCACACATTTAATTAGATCCCTCAGCATGGTGAAGCAATTCACTGCAATTCCTTGAACTATATGTAGCCAAGACACCAACATCTGCTCCTGTTCTCAACAGGAGACAACAGTTCCAAAGGAGACAACAAGAGACAAATTTCAAAATTTGTTCCCCAAGACCTGCCCTTCCTCAAATGCTGCAATGCTCTTTTCAATCTGGTGTGATCTATTGGAGAAGTTTTTGGCATATGACAGAATCTTTGCAAATGGGGGGCAGGGGATATCAGAAATAATCTGCATATCTCCCAACATATCACATGTACGTGTATAAATCTTTGTGAATACCTTGTGATTTGCAAGGAGTGGAAAATGATTCAGCATTCTAGTGGATCAGATCACGTAGAAAGAGGAACAGGACACATGTAGTCTGTGCTCTACACAGCCCAAAGTCTTCAGCTATGGGTCAGGACGGCTGACCAAACTACATAACTTCATTATAATCCACTGACTCTTGAAAGTACAAATATTTCCCACAGTTTACAGGAGGAAAAAAAATAGTCTCCTTTAACTAAAGGCTGGATTAGTTGGAAAAAGTTGGATTAGTTCATTAGATAGGGCTGCATTTCATATAAATTTTATGAAGGTTTATTATTATATAATTAAAAACAAGAGTATTTGTGAAGAAATAGAAATCCTCCCCTAGTAATTTCTAACACTTATCAGTAATAAAATACAATATATAAATTCATAAATTTACATTTGTATTACCTTTCACATCCCTATGCACATTTATCAAGCTCTTAACTTGCCTGGAAAAGTTAACTTCAGGCTTTTCTCTCCAGAAGAAAGAAAATTATCTCAGAGGATTCTCGTCAGAAAACAAGGTTGAGAATCCTTGTTATTCCTACTAATTCCCCTTGTGCTCATCTTCTTGGAAACTCTCTCCAGAGAAGTACACAGCATCATCTCTGAAGTTTTAGGCAATGTTTCCACCAAAATAAGGTGGTGAAAAAACACCTGACTAAACCAAAACTATTGATGCATTTAGGTGAAATTTGCCAGGCTTTGTTGGCTTAGAAAAAACAAGGCCTAGGCAACAGAGTCTCCCTCTCCATCCCTGTTGTGCCTTGTAGTTCAATTCTCGAGTATCCCAAAGACTGAGCTTAAAGTGATGCTTTTCCCCACAGCCAGGACAGTAGAAACATCTAGGTCAAACCCTTCCCATATCAACACAGAGCCAGGATTTGAGCCAGTCTCCCACAATTTAGGAGAGCACATTAACTGCTGGGCAGCCTGGAGCAAGCCTCACAATTGCTCCCAGAGAAATGTGCTATTTGGCATAAACAACTCTATATTTGGTGGCCAGAGGAAACAGGAGAGAAAGAATGTGGCCAACCATCAGGATATTCATTTTCAAGGTAAGAATCCACACTGCAGTCTTAGCCATAGATGACCACTCTAATGCGGAGATGGATGTCATTTACACAGCTTATAGTAATGCTCTCATTAGAATTTAAATTTGTTCTGTAGTGCCAGATCCTCACACACACCAACACACAAAAAGAGGCACACTCGTTTGAGCCAACAGGGCAATATAAACACTTAACACAGAATCTGTAGTCACCTACTTGGCTAAAACAAGGGCACCTTTGTCTTCTCTGGAGCTCTGAGTGTTTATAACATGTAAACAGCTGACCCCCGCCCCGTTTCCTACTTGGGTCAAAAAAAAAAAAATCTTACATATGTCAGCTGGAATAACACCGTGTTAGTCTTAGACACAGAAGAGAAAACAGTATTATCTCTGATGTGTCCTATTTATCTAAATGACCTAAAATGTTTGTAAGATACATGCCCATATTTCTGCTTCTCATTGGGAATCCTACTATTACTCCCCGAGAGCCCTACTTCAGTAGTAGCAAATTCTTCCCAATGAGTTGCAAGAAGACAATCTGATTTTAGAGGTATTGCCAACCCCTGGCATTTGGCATAAGATCAATTTGCTTGTTTGTTAACTAAAACACACACAGAGGAAAAAGGGAACAAACTGCACCAAGCTGCATGTTAAATCATGTCACTTAACATGCCAGTGGGTGCTCAGACACTATACTGACAAGGAATAAACACCAAACAATAATGCAATTACTTTAAATGTACAATGCAATTACTTTAAATGTACAAATATAGGAGAAATCCCAGAAACACAAACTTCCACAGAGCTACCATTTCATCCAATGCCTTCATTTTCTTCAAATACATCCGCCCTAATATATAAAGCAACCTTTTCTCCTTTATCACATACTCAAGACATCAGTAAAACTCAATAGCTGGCACAGTACTCCAATTAAGCTTCAAATCAGTAAAAGACATTCAGTTCTCCCTTTAAGCACACACATTTAATCACCCTTCTTTCTATACACAAATGAAATCAATTCTTGAATTTTACAGAGGAGTGTTTTGAGTGGGGTTTTTTTTTTTTCAATGGTTTAAGAGTCACACCATTACTGGAAAAGCAAATAGCTTTGTGAAGTGCAGAAAGCTATGAAATAATAATGTGGGGGGAAGAAGAGGGGGACATGCAGGGAACAGAGGGAGCACAGAATATTATGGGGCAAAACAGGGTTTAATTGTCTGAAGAGAGAAGAGTACAGAAGTAAACAACAGAATAGTTCTAAAAAGGTTTTCAAATAACAGAAAGATAGCCTTTAAGCACTAATTAGTTCAAATGCTTCTAAAGATACAAGTCACTGGGGGCAGACTCTCGATACACCACCTTTAATTTTGACAGTATCTTGTTAAGCTCATAGCCTGATGTTGTACCTGCTATAGTATGGTTTCCCAGCTTTTAACTTCCACTGCAAACTTAACTGTGGAGCAGCATCTGATATTTAGCAATGTTACTTATTATTTTTTGAAAAATCTAAACTAGAACAACTTTCTTATGGTATTGTTAATATTCTTATCTGGTTAATATCTGAGTACAGAACAAGAGAACAAACTAACAAAGCATGCATTTTGTTCTCAAATTAAGGATAATCTAGAAAGTACTACACAGTTATGTAGTTCATCTCAAATCCATTCACTTCTAATAGATTATAATAATAGTCTTGATACGCACCACAGTGTTCAATGCTGAGGCTTCAATGGGAAGGAAACAGATGTATGTGGTGAGTGGTTGGAGAGGAAGGAAGGAAATTTTCTAGCATTGTATAGTTTAATGTATGTCTAGACTATAAGCCTTTGAAAGCATAATATTGTTCTTAAAAATATGGGCTATTCATATGGTGAATAATACCGGGGGGGAGGTGGGGGGTGGGCGAGACAGACAGACATGGATGAAAACTCCAAAAAAATCTCACCCAGTGCAATCGTATGTACTCCTCCCACTTACCTTTCTCATACTAAAAATAAAATCCACTTGCTAGTACTGCAAGCCACAGGTGGCAGTTTTCTCTATGTATCCAAAGTAATAATGACCCACTACCTGAAAAAGCAATCTATCAAAGCAGTGCACACGTGTCTGTAGTCAAAGAAGCAGGAATCTGATATTGTCAGTTCAACTCCTGGCTCAGCCATTGACTCACCTTGACCCTGGTAAAGTCACCCGAAACAAATGAGCAAAACACTCTGTGACAGCTCGCAGCACAGCTTGTAGAAGCCCAGGAAGAATCAGTTTTCAGAAATTTGTATGGGCAAGGGCACTTAGAAAACTAGGCCAAAAGAAAGCACAGCAGCAGTACTGTCATGTGTGCCAACTTTGATTGTAGAAAGAGCACAAGTCCATTAAGAAAAGGTTTCAGCTCTTCTGTGCTGTCACCTCCCATGTCTCCAGATGTCAGTTTATCTCTGCCTCTATTGACTAGGTAAAAAAGTATCAAAAGCATGAAGGGTCAGAGGCATCTTGCCACCTAAGCACAAATGGATTTAATAAATAAATCCATAAAGAGATAAAAATTGGGAGGTCAGCAGTTATTACACAGTTATTAAATGTGCAAGTTGTAGAAAAGCCCAGACGCATCTCTGCCTTTCAAAAAACCTCTCCTTGTGACATTTTTCCATCACCCACACAGCACCTCTGATCCCAATACACAGTAAAGCACAGATGCCAGTGCTCCCAGCGGGTGCTGTAAGAGCTTTGCAGTGGCAGTTGGGATGGTATGGCTGGACTCTCTCAGTAAGACATCCAGCATATACTCTGAGAAAAAACTCACTGCTATGCAGCATGGTGATTCTGCAAGCAGATCAGGTCACTGGCACCGTAAATACCTTGCAACAGTACCAGCATTCATCTGGATTAAGATACAAATTAATTCACACCCCCGGTATATACTTCCTCCTTGCACCCTCTCCCTACAACAGTCTGGTCCTTCTAAGAAAGAAAAAACCCATAAATTTAAGTTCTACTTTGAATAGTATAGAGCCTCTTAAATATAATACTTTGTACTTGCAGCTCCGAGTTCACAGGCACTGCTCTGTGAGCCATGCTGTTGGGATCAGGCACAGAAGACCCTCACCACCTTCAAACGAAAACACTTCTAGAACACCACAGATGTGGGTATAGGCAGCTGAGCTCAAGCTCTCACTCGAGAGGGCAGAAGACACCCCATGCCCCACAGATCTGTGCCTTAACCCCTCTGCCTGCAGAAAGCCATCAGGAACTCAGTTGTGCAGCAGCCAGTTGGCAAATCCCCATCTGTCCTCCTTCCTACAGGCCAAAAAGGCAGCAAGTCATTTTGCCCCAAGCACCTCCTACTTTCCATAGTCCCTGTAATTCAAGGCCACCATAGGACAAAGAGCATCACCATACACAAAGAAAATTGAGCACAACTGAAGGACCTCTACCACTGGTTTTGTACTGGGGGGTGGAGGGGAGCAAAAGTCAGAAGTGAGGTATGAGGGAAGCAGGGAAATCCCGCAAGTGAGATGAACCCACTCTCTGACAAGTCCCCATAAAAACCCAAAAAACGCTGGAATTGAAGTGATCTTCACCAGCACCCACCAAGCAGCCAGTTACTTGTAACAACTTTCTGTGGGTTGGGCAGGAGCAGGAGCCACAGACCCCACTCCTTGAAGCTTTCAGCACTGCACCACAACAGCACAGCATGGGAAAGCGGGTCCTCCTACAGATCACACACAGTTGCCCACCTTCAGACAACACGCAGCCTAAGAGCAGACTGGGAACCATCCGGACCTCTCTGTTCTCCCCTCCCCAGTTCAACACCACAACTGCATTTACAGTCTCCTCTCGCTCACAGAACAACTGCAGCTTGAGTTCCCAAGGAAGGCTCAGCAACCAGAGCAAATCAAGTGCATGTCCAGGTTTGCTGCACTTTACACTCACAGGATAATATATAGTCTTGACAACAGCACTCACAGTTCTATGGAGAATCATCCCTCATACAAGTGATCATTTCTACATGACTATTTCTACACATGCCAGCTGTTGGCCTTTAGCATGTTAAGCCACTGCACACACCCCCAGGCATGCATACAAAACCTCTGTGCCCGCAGGTGCCCACTATGTCTCCCAGTCAAGGTCTTCTCAAAGGAAAAAGAATACAGAGTCAACGTTTTCCCCCTCCCCTTTCTCTGTTCTTCAGTTCTACAGTCTTTTTGCATTCTTTTCCTTCAGAGGAGAAGGGAGTAGGTTATAAGCAGTCTCTACACAAAAATGCATCAATAAAGCAAGTCACAAGTTGACAAGCAAACCAATTCTGCACCCTCTGGACTGTGCAAAAAGTTTAGAGCTGCCTTGTCCATCTCACTTTCACAAGCTGTGTGTGAAGTTTATTTCACATGCAGGCCTTGGCAGATCACTGTCTCGGCTCCTCTCCACCAGTTTGACCTGTAAGCTAGGAACAAAAAACGGCGAGACAAAGTTATCAGGCACAGAGCACCACATTGCAATCCTGTGCAACAAAACTGAAAAGTTTAGGTGCGAGACTTTGAAATTCCCACCTCAGTAAGTTTATTCTCAACAGAAAAGGAGTTCTCTTCATTTTGTTATTTCATCCAAACACAAGCCTGCCTGCACAAGCCATCAGGCTGCCGGAACAGATCCAACAGGTCCATAACGAGCACAACAGCCAGTACGTTTCTGGGCAGCCATGTAACACTTCAGGCCGAACAAAACTGAGGTAAAGTAACAACCTCTTCAGAAAGGCAGAGAGTCTCAGGGAGAACTGCCGGCTCCTTTGTCCATTGAGGCATTGCACGTGACACCTGATGACAACAGGGAGAAGAGCCTGGGGGAATTAATGGGTATTCCAGCAACAAATAAGAGAGTCAAGAACAAAGTACTAGCTCTGTCCTAAGTTTTAAAGTTGCTAGTTCAAATACATGCACATTATCACTAAACTGAATGATGTATCTGGGGGACAACCAGCAGCTTATTAAGCAAAGGTAATACAGGAATTTTACAATAGCTGTTGTATAGTTTCTACTTCCATTTAGCATTCACAAGGTACATGAACTCTGTTCCTTTCATTTGTACAGTTCCATTGCTAACAGTAAACACAGCAAATAAACAATACTTCATGATCCTTCTCTCACACAAAAAAAACCTGTCTTCCTTCCTTGTGCTTGACAGAAAACAGTAAGCTCCAAGAAGTGATATTCTATTTTGCTGTTTTCTTTAGTTTACTACATTTTAGACGTACAGATTAAATCTGTCTTTACAAAGACCTCAGAAATAGCTGTATTCCTTCAAAGGCAGATGCACGAATAACTTTCTCCTCTCCCCATTTCTATGAATGGCATCTTGTGATGATACAATACATTTATTCTTAACTTTAATGGACAGCCACACCAACCTGTTCCAGCTGAAAATACATTACCTAACATTGTATAGTGAAGAAGCCTAAAAAATGACATCTGCAGGAACAAAGTGTAGAAAAAGCCTGCTTCTGGCTTTCTGAACAAGCTCCTAGGGGTTGAGGAGGTAAGAGTGATGCACTGTTCACACACTTTTCTATCAGGAGAAATTGATAGCAAATGGTTGACCTAGAGTACCAGTCAATCATAAGTCGGTAAAGAAAAAACAGAGGGAGAGGGGGAGAAATGAAGCTTGAGCTGCAGTAGTCATTTGCAGAGAGATCGGTCATTAGGGCTGGGAAGATGGTCCTGTGTTTTGGGGATGCCTGCCACAAATGGAGCAGTGCAGTGGGCCATCCTCTGTCCCATGTCACAGAAATCCTTCCTTCTTAAAGGAAAAGGCAGCAGCTCCTACGCAAGGCATCAACACATACATGTGTGCACAAGGGAAAACAGAATAGGACTGGCCAGCAGGCCAGATCTGGCCCAGTTGCTGACACAGCTGAACCTCTAAATTACGTTACCAGTTCACACCCATGTTTGTTACACCCTTCCCATCTCCATCTGACTCCCTGGTCTTCACATTACAATATTCATTTTTTAAAAATATATGTATTAACACCTACCAAATAACTCAGAGTTAAAGGTATTAATCTTCTTTCGCTGAAAGCTTGTTGCTAAAGCTCTGCTGTATTATCTAGAGTTGTGTGCTTCATTACGAACCACCATCACATGCTCCATGACCACACGCTTAAGATTGAAATGTGCAGAAAGATGAGACAAAAACATCACAAACAATAAATGCAGCAGCTGTTAAGTATCTGACCAGCATGCTTCCCCTTGCCCCACTGCCCATGACAGTTTGCTGCTTTTGAATAATTGACAGAGACCTGCAAAACCCAACTACACAGACAGCTGAACATGGCAGTAAGTCAGATACCAGAGTCTAAAATCCCCTGAAATCTAATGACTGATCACCACTGACTCCAGTAAGCCTTGGATCAAGCTCAACCTCCAAGTCTCATTAAACTAATTTTTATATTAAAAATCAGTGGCTCTTTTGCCTCCTCCCTCAGCTGGGAGGGAAACAATGGAAGCACTTCTACAGTCACATCTTAGGCAGGCTAGAAGAGTAAAGAGCTCCACAATGAGATTAACCAAAGTGAAGGAGTTATAATAGGCTTAAAAATTAGAGCAAATTAATAAGTGCTCCCTTGTGGTAAACAGCTGGTAATCCAGCACAGGTTCAGCAGAGTTCCTTATCCATCACTGAACCAGAATTATCTCTGTAGCAACATGAATGAGCAAGTGATTCGCCTGGACATTCACAGGCCAAGGTGGAAAGGCTCTGTAGAAATTCAGTTCATCCATCAAAAACTCAGAAGAAAAAGACACTCTTCTCTTAGAAAGGAGATCACATTTGTTGGTCATTTCAGCGTGAAGATCAGGTTTCTGTGCCTGCCATCAAGCCATTTTACACTGCCAGCACCTGGCACAGCAAAGATGGTCTCTCAAAGTCTCTGAAAGCAATCCTTTCTCCACTGTTATTCCAGGCCTAGCACAGGACCCCAGGCTCCAGCCGGTATAAGCTATGCTTCTTCAGAGCAACTCATTTGTGAAGACCAATTGATAGGTGTCCAGTTTTCTTCTTCTATTCTTGTGACAAAAAACTTAGCCTGACAGTTCTTTGTTGCCTTTGTCTTGGGTCAGGAAATTTGCCTGGAGAAACGCACTCTTCTACTGATCTTTCTTTTGTCAGCTTAGCAGCCTACAATGCTGTGATGCTCTTTGAAATTCAACGGAATAAGCAACATAAAGTCTCATCTCTAGTCAAAGTTCTAATTTGTCAGCGAAATGTTTTCTGAACTTTCAAGCTACAACACTGAGATGGGAGAGGAGAAAAGAAAGCAAAATGGGCTGCACGCAACTTTTCACTACATGTTCTGGTTATGCAGGAACATGCAATACCTTCCCCTTCTCCATCCTCCTATGGGCACTCAGTACACAAACTCAAAATCCTGCTGTACTCACCATCAGAAGCCCCTCTGAAATACCTATCTTCATTTCACAGACAAATAAACGATCTGACAGACAAGCTGGCTTAAAGCTAAACAGCAAGGTCTGCAGCTCAGCTCAGTACTGAACTGCATGAGACAGTTTTGCTTTTATTTATCTACCAGCTTTAGCATTTTTAAATTCATTTGAGGAAAAGAGTTGGATGAGAAGAAAGAAAAACCACACTGTTATGGAAGCAGTAAAAGCCCACACAGAGGCTCAAAAAAAAAAAAAAAACCCCAACCTTTAAAGGAGTCTTTACAGCAGGGCCACTCATATACTCTTTAATGAGCTCCAGGCCACAAGACTTCAAGCAAGAATATACCCACATTGTCAAAAAGTGGTAGAATGGCTAGATAACCACTCACTCCCATAACTGATCTTCAAAATGAATGACAAGCTACCAGGAGGAATGTCAGCTGGACCCTAAAAGGTCTGTAAAACTTGGACAATGGTGGAATTGCTCAGTGAATTCAGGGAAGGAAAACACGCTCCAAACCCCAAGAATTTTACTCTCTCAGCTCCAAAACTTTTGATTTCACATTAAGCCCTTTTTTCATTTAGGACACGTTCCCTCTGTTTCTTATGAAATTTTTATTGTACCAGCTGACAAAATACATCTTCATCATTACTACAGTAAGTAGTTAACTGTCCACACAGCTTCTTCCAAGTAGATTGTGAAATCTTTGCAAATAGACCCTGCCTGCCCAACAGGAGAAGCAGATTCTGAAGCTGGATTTCCTTCACACAATTACCATCACACTCAACTACATGAACATCAGCCTCCAAAGCAAAGTGTCTCTGGTTGCAAACACTGCATGATCTCAAGGTACACGCCCTGTAAAAAAAAAGTCAGGTTTTGCTCTAAGGACTATGCCTGGGATTCAAATCGCGCACACATACACGTATGTACAACGTGAGCCATTTAACTGCCAGAAGCAGTCTCAGAGGGACACCTTGGCTCCCTGTACAGCCAAAGGAAAGAAACAGAAACTCCAATATAGCCCATCTTGAGGAACGCCCTATTAGAGGTGGAATGATCTCCCCCTTCAAGTTCCCTCTTTTTCCCCTCCGTCATCTGCAGAAGGAAGCCTTAAATGAATGATTAGATGTTTAATTCTTAGACAGCTTTAGTAACACAGAATTAATGTAAATTAAAGGTTTTACTCTTGACCAGAAAAAAATTGCTCCACAGCTGGAGCAGTGCCTATAGAAGCCAAGCATCTCCTTTGCAGAAAAAGCAACTTATTGATTTGAAAAAAAAAACTGGATAACATGAAAAATACAGGTTTAGGCTCTAAACAGAAAGAGATTTTGCTCTTAATAACCAGACTACTCCTCCCCTCAATGAAGTTTTCAGACTTAGGTTCAGAACATTAAAATAAAGGTCTGGGCCAATTATAAATGTCATGTAAAGCATGGAGTTTCCTTGATCTTCAGAGATTTAACTTATTACCTGAATTGCCTTATTTGCCTGATTCACATAATGAAGGTTTTCAAAACACCACTTTGTTCTTAAGTGATAAAAAAAGAGCAATCACTATAAACAACATCCTTGAGTGTTGATTCACCTACTGACTAAGATTAGATCCCAATTCAGATCACAGGAAGCTGTAACACTTCAATTTCCATGTGCTATGTTTTTACTAGGTTGCAAATATTACCTACATAATTCTCTCTTCATTTTTTAAACCATAAAACTATCTTCTGTCATATTTATGTGATGCCTTGAACAAAGCTTTTCAAAATTAAGCTGCTGGAACTTGTTCACACTGCACTTTGTCTCGTTGCTTCTGTCATTTTTATGTTGCCCTTCCAGCACAGCTGAGAAGATTGTACAGTGTCCCAATTCAAATGCATGACTGTGACCCTTGAAGAACAGTTTCCATAAAACAGGGTCAAACAAACCAGAAAGCAGATAAGAATTATACTGCTGCCTTGTTTCTGCACACAGGACAGGAAAATAAAAGCATGGGAATTTATCTAAGAAAAAAAATATCTCCAGGTAATTGTCAGTTTGAAGACATTATCATATTTTATGACAGTACTGGCTTCAGGCCTCAAAAGTCTCTTTGAACAAGATGTAGGGAGAAGTCTATCTTTGATAAGAAATCAGCACAGGAACGTGCCCAAAGTGCTAACATACAGTGCCCATGCAGACATTGCTTTTTTAAAGATCAAGTTTCTTAAATTAAAACAGTGCTTCTAAAGCTCAGTCTTTCATGGCTAGGAATATAAAGTTCTCTATAAGGAAACCCTTTCAGAAATGAATTTAAAAAATCAAAAGCCCAGACTGAATGGAGAAGCTTAGGGGGCAGGGAAGGGATATAGAAAAGCCGTAGTTTTTTAACATCTTTCCTGCTCTCCAAAAACCTAGATAACTACAGCTGATTTCAGAGCAAGCATGTGACTTTTACATAAAAAGTGACCAAGAATCTGGTATATAAGGCGTGTACTCTGACACCAGCACCCCTTAATATCAACATACTTCCTTCAGTAAGCAGCACTTTCCACTGCAAGTCCCAAACCCTTGCTACAGCCTACGCTGTAGAGGCACTGTGGAGACAGCCTGTTCCACCCCATAGGTACACAGTTGATACATAAGCAATTCATTTCTCTCCCTTGCCTATAAGGTCTCATTAATTGCTTACACAGCATTGCCAGCGTTTTCAGAAGGATGCTGTGACAGCACCCAGAAGCTATCCAGATAGCCTCAGAGAATCAACACTTGTGCCCCAAGGAAAGTCAGTGAAGCAGATTCCTAAATCCCAAAGTAAGTTTTGGAAAAATCCTGTCTGTAAAAATAAATCAAGACATTGCATCGTATTAGTTCATGTGTTCATGCTTTCTTTGATCTGCAAACAGCATAGGGATGGCAGGAAGTTGCCAGCTGTGCAGAGGTGAGTTTTCCTGGCAGAGGTGGCATGCTTCAACCGCAAATAGAGCCACCTCCCTACTTTCTTGCACTAGCTGGAGCCATAAAGTGCTCTAGCTGTATTTACAGAGTAGTTGGGGGCTATGGAACAAAAATGCTTTTTGGCTTAGGTGTTTAAACATAGCTGTGCTAGAGAGAAATACTGTAGTGAACATCAAACAGATAATCTGCTGGCACAGGCACTTTCTCTTCTGTGCTGCATGGCTTCTGACACTGCCTATATCACTGTCATATCCAAGTGCCTCCCAGCAGCGCACTAAGTGCTGCAGCTAATATCTGATGTTCAGTTTATTCTCTCTCTTCCCTGAGGGAGAATCATATGCACTGCAGTATGAATTGTTTTGAGAGAGGATAGGTTTTAAACAGGTACAAACAGCTTCTTTTTGAAGCTGAAAGCACGTGCCCTGAATGAAAGGAGCTCAGGTACATCATGTGTAATAAAAGTTTATTTCACAGACTAGGGCAAAGGTCCTCTCCTCCCTTCCATTAAAATAGCCTCTTCTGCAAAGAACGGTTTTATCCTTTTAGAATAATGTTCTACTGAACCAAAAGCCAAATCGTCAACCACTGTCCTACCATAAACATCCATGGAAGTTTTTATGACACCTACTAGTACTGAAGTAACCATGACTGTACAACATTCATCAATGCTTGTAAAGTATTTTGGAATCCTTGAATTAGAGGGACTATCAGTTTATTAGCTGATACAGGATACCAGCCTTTGCCTCCGCTGTTTTGCAGACTCTCATTTTTGCACCAAATGCTTATGCAATTCTTGAACTAGAACAACTCTTTTCCAGTTCTTTGGCAATACTCTACTCCTCACTCTAATTTGGCTTCCTCATCTTTATCCTTTCGATCCGGTTCCTCAAACAAGCCTGCCTACAATATTTGATAAAATCTGAATGAAATTGCCTGAATAGTAAATGTTGTTATTCTACGATTATGAAAATGTCATGTCTTGAGGGAATTATACAGTTAAGTTTTTTTAATAGCTTGCGCACTTGATGGACAGAAAATACTTCCTCCTTAGAAATGAGCAAAACAGATTAAACAATTCCAATAACACTGAAACAAAGAATTAGATTTTTCTAATGCAGAACTTTTGCATAGGACAAGAATGATTTCCAGAGGTGTTTGAGGGTTTTGTTATTTTTTTCTGACAAGTCATCAAAATCTACAGGCCTTAATACAAAAAAATTCTCGTTCACGAATCGGAATTTTTTTCTGTATTGAGAAAAAGACAAAAAAACAAGAACAATTTAAAAAGATTCCTACAGAGAAGGCATAAGACAAAACTGATCAGTTCTGCTCAAAAAAAGCTTTGCTATAATTCCCCAGTGGGCCTACAAATAGCAACCGATAAAACAGTTCCTAACTCTCCACCTGTTGACGTAGCTTGCTTCTCCATGAAGTCCACACTACCAGCAGAAAAGGAGGGGGGGGTAGGTTACAAGAAAAGAGACAACAGCATCCCTGTAGTCTTAATACTATTTCGGATTTCCAACAATAAAAAGTTTTCTAAGAGCCAGAAAGTCACATTTCAGTCCCATATGTAGGTCAGAGACAAACTGTTCTTTCTAAGAGAAATTAGCAATTAAAATTTAGAGATTTAATTTAACTTCACAAAAAAAAAAAGTTTCCAAAGAAGCACATCTGCCATCTCCGCTGTGCTGGTGGACTGAGATGCTGTGAGTGCTAGAAGTACTGTCATCACAGGAACCTAGAGATTCCGAGGTCTAGAGCTCAACCCCCAAGCTGTTAAGTCCAAAGTCACTGAACAAGTTCTGGTGACAAGCAGATGTTTTAAACTGTAGGGGTCCAGCACAAATAATGATTCGATTTTCATGGATGAAATAAAAAACAAGTCCAAGGTGCACAGCACCTTGCTCTTAGCACAGTGGTCTTCTCTAGAACAAGTACCTCCAAGTCTCAGCTGAGGGTTTGATTCTCAAGTATTGCAGCAGGTAGAAGAGTCAGCCAACACAAGCAGGTCAACGGAAAGGATGGAGATATAAATATGTAAGGAAAAAAGATTCTTGTTGGATTTTGATAAGTGCACTATATGAATGGGATTAAGGTAATACAAAAACAAGACAACCAACAGACAATTCTCAAAAGAAACTTGTATCTCAAGTTAAAATTTTTGTACCTGTACCCACTTCAGGCTGGCTGACTTGTTTTGCCATGCTGTCCTCTCTATCACAGAGCCAGTTTGATTTCAGAAACGCTTAACACATAACAGTTATATCCCCATGTAAATAATAGAAATACTTTTCTCGCAAAAAATATTCAAAATGTCAAACCTCTGCAAAATGCTACAACAGAATTTGCACGTATCTTCTAGTTCTGATGGCGTGACAACCCATTTTGAATTGGCTCCCATGGTAACTGCAACATTAAGGTCCCCAGAGAGCCATCTCACACACGCACACACAAGATTGGAAGGGATGTGTCTGTAGCTTTGCAGTTGAAGAGACAGAGCACAAACTTCATTCAGCACAGGGAGTCTCTCCAAAACAGTAACTTCCTTTCAGCTAACAGGATTTAGAAAGACACCATTTATTTCCTTTAGGAACGGGATTCAGCTCTCATGTCATCTCCGAGCCTAGAGCACACACTTCTCTTTCCAAACTGACCCTTGCTACGCTCCTCCCTTACACCCCAGTGCAGCCTAACTGTAACACATGTACTTACATCATTTCACTAGCAGCTTTTTGTTCCTCAGCAAGACTCTGCTTCATATTTTTTCTAGTTGGGTTGGTGGAAGCCCAGGGAAGACAAGAACAAAGCCATGCATGTTTTTCAGTCAACTGGAGAGCTAGCTGCTCTAGAGAAACACTGCAGTGTAGTCAGCTCAAAGATGCAGCCCAGGGGAAGTCCCCTCCCCTCCTTCCTTTGCCATACAGATGACTCCCAATGCTCCTGAAAGCAAAGGCATCCTTTGCTCACTCATATATCTCATCGAATTCCCCTTTCCAAGGGCATGCCTCATCTCACAATTTCAGCTCCCTCACTGATTTTTCTTAATTGGCCAGTCTAAGCTGCTGCAGGATGACAAAACATCATGCTCCTGCAGCACACTGATTCAAGAGCAAGGGAATGAAATATCTCTCCTACTTCATCAGCTTGAGAAGATGGAGTGGTAATGACTAGTCTGCAAGCAATGAGGCAGCGCTTACTGTTCCACATATCATTGTGCTGTTAACTGACACACACACACACACACACACACAAAAAAAAGTCTGTGCCTTTCTCATTTCCAACTGCTAGCAACTGCATTTTGTGCAGGACTTGATCAGAATTCAGAGATCCCCAAGAAAGAGAGCCGATCTAAAACCAAACCAAAACACCATACTTACATTGTCAGTACCTTTCTGACCTCTAGCTTGCTGTGGGGTACACACTATGACAAGCACCACAGATTTTTAATGCAAAAAGGTCTCTGTGTAAGGAAAGCTTATCATCCTTTTCATGGAACACCCCTTAAAAATTCAGATAAACAGCCCTAGAAGAGGCAATTTCACACCATCCCACTGGCAGACACAATTCCATTAGTGTTCCTCCTTTCCACCCCACTGTAATATATCAGTGTCAGGATTTTCAAACTCAGACTCTAGCAAGACAGAAAGAGGCAGGAAAGTAGTTTGGGTGATACCTATAGCAATGAGAATGAAATGTTTTTCAGGAGAAAAAACAGAAAGCGATGGTTCACTCTTTGCCCCAAAAGAGGTTATGTCTCTCAGCAAATCACACCCTTTTGCCCATGTTTCAAACACATTTTGGCTGAGCTTCCAACTTCTACAAAAGAGGCAGGAAATAACAAATGAATTATAGTATCATTACAGTGATAGTAGCCTAGAAGTTTATACAGCTTTTATTTAAGGCTTCTGTTGAAAATAAGGGAGTTCTGTCTTATTTTCTAAAGTTGTTCTGCTTAATGTTTATAGAATTTCCCTTACTTGTACATAAAAAGCAACACACACTCTCTAACAAAGATTACTATGAACACTACTCTTCCTTTGGGAAAGTATCTTCAAGTAGATGAGCCAGAGATACTTATGCAAGCAACAGGTATTTTTGATTCAGTTTCTCAGAAGTGAGAAACAGAAGAGAACTTAAAATTCCTGCCTATTTGGCAGAGCACAGTACTCTTTCTGCCTCCCTCTCTCTCTCCGAGCCATGACATGGTAATTCAAAGTGAATTCAAGTCGTGAACATATCTGCTATTTTACATCTGGTTCCTGTTATTTTAACCTCAGAAGCAAACTGAAAAAAAAAAAAAAATCTGATTTTCTGCTGATTGCTTATACTTTCCTAAAGTTACTTTCCTTTGTTCTATCAGCCAGGTTATTTAGAGGATATTACCCTAATCCAACAAAGAACTTAAGAATATGAATATTTCCAGTGAAGGCAAAGGCTCTAATGGATCAAAATGCCTTATTTATTACAGTTCATCAACTCCTGCTTCATCTCCTAACTATTCCACTGAAATACCTTTACAGTTTCATTATTATGCCTGTTGTATTAGTGATAAGTCAGGCATAGAGCATGTATGCTCAACTTGGGAGTTCAGTTCTACCTTCCCAGGGCAACTTTTCATACCTGCTACTATCAGATTCTTCTTCCTCTAAACTTTTACCACAGCTATTAACAACTGATACTGGGCCAACTGCCTCTGAAGAACTAGGGGTCAGAGAGCACATGCAACATCCTGTTTGCCTTGGGGATAACCAGAAAACTAGCAGTACAACGCTTGGATAAAAAAACAGCCAGAGTGCTGCTACTCTCTGTCCTCAACACAGCCATGGTTGCCCAAACGCAGACCTACCATCAGGTAAGACAGGACCTAGCTCTCCTCAGTTACACTGTGACAATCTACTCGTTTCACTGGGGTTTGCTCATTTAAATCAATATAGCACACGGCTTTATATGACCACAGGCTTACCCAGTGCAGTTAAGAGAGCAAGATCTGCAAGCAAGTTAATGAGTTTATAAGGGCACGTTAGTAAAATAAACACTGCTCAAGGAAATTCCTACTGCATCATTTGTCATGTCTCTTATTGCCTGATAGAAGACCACATGAATTAGGAACAAATAGCATTAGCATTGCAGCATTCTGGAATTCAAGAGAAATGCATGGTAAGACAGAAAGGTTGTTCCCGCATCACTGCCTGCTTGCTGTGTTTGATGCCAGCTGTCATTACCTCCATAGAACCTGCTCTGTTCTACTCTTGCTCCATCCCATACCAGCTACCCAGCTGGCAGGCCAAGAAACATCACCTCTGAAACAGAAAAGAGGGTGGCAGGGGGAGTGATACACTACAAACTCCCCTGGCTCCTTTCTCAAAGTCATATTGCAATACCTCCACAGTAGTTTCTGCTTCTTGCTTTCCTTCTTTAAAAAGAAAACAGCAAGCATTACCTTTGCCTGTGGGTGTCAAAGAAATAAACAATATCAAAACTCCAGAGAAGTAAGACACACCCTCACTTGGAGCTCCCTGTAGTCAATCCTATAGGTAAGGGACCATAGCAGCACTAGGCAGCTGCTACTGCAGCCTGGATCCCTTTTACCAGCTCCTCGTGAGAGACTCATCCCACCCGGACACGGCTGTGGCAGGTTCCAGGTACCAGTGCAAGCCAGTGCGGCTACCCAAAGCTGAGACCCTTTCTTTCCTTTACTGCACCTCACTCCTGCTCCCAGAACAACTCCCTTGCATGGCTGTTTGTGTGTTCTCTTTTGTTAAAATTAGCCTCTTCCTCTGAACAAAACTCCACAAAAAAGGCCCTTGGTAAAGAAATAGTCAGCCATTAGCATGGGACAAGCTGAGCAGGGCAGGGGGAACCCCATGGAGGACCTTCTAAAGCCAAACCACAAGACCACAAGTCATCAGCAACACACAGATATCCCCAAAGCTAACAAATACCTACCTCTTCCTGTAGTTCTCAGGTTCCCCTACATTTTCCCATTACAAAATTGTACAAAGGATCTTGTTTTCTCACAAGGGAAAGGAAGAGGAGCCCGGAAATTGAAGGAACACATTAGTGCAAACAAATTTCAAAGGGTTTCTTTGGACAACTGATGCAGAATTCACTTATTCGTGATGGAGTGACAAGGTACCAAAATATATCAGTGCTCTTCAGCAACAGGAAGACAGCACTTACCCTCTTTATTCCAGCTTGTTCATTTAATCCCAGGCAAACAGAAACTTCAAAAATTTTTCAAACATTCCAGAAAGTAATAGGAATAAAATACCTACATAAGGAAGCTGGTTTACATTAAAAATGAAAAAAAAAAAAAACCAAACAGAAAAACCCCAACAGCCTGGACTTCCTAGCAAAAAGATTAAAGTATGCAAGTAGTGGGGTAGGGGAAGGGCAAGAAATGGGATGTCACATACTGTGAAGAAGAAAAATTATTGCATATTTAATGGAGTGCATGATTCTTATTTGTAAGCCCATCAGATTCTGAAAGCTTAACCAACTTCCTTGCCTCCCTTCCTAACCATTCCCCTCTGAGATGCAAGGGGTGGGGAGCGGGGAAAGAAGGGGGACACCCTATGACATTCCACCTCCTTGAAATATTTAATTTCCTTTTCCAGAAGGACTGTATCCCAACTCCACAATAAAATGCCTTGCAGTTTATTAGGCTTTTCACATCTCAAAACACCAAAATCAAACCAAAATCCCACACTTTGCCAAAGTAAAGAATAACTGAGCTTCCTATCTTAAGAGTCTGTGCTCTTGTGTGTCCCATGAAGCTTGCAAGGGAGCAGACTTGTCTACATTACGATCCTGCAATTACTCAACTGTTTGGCCTCACTGCTCTGGCCTCAGTGCTGGACTACACATGTTGCCTGTTGTTCCGTGGCCATATCAGCCAGCAGTCTGGAAGAAAAGAAAAGATGGTGGTTAACATCCCTGAAAATCAGAGAACATTCTTATCTCAAGCAATGAGGAAGAGCTTTATTCAAGGCAGTGAAAAACAGTCATTGTCACTCAACAAAATAGCTTACAATCTTCATCGATTAAGGCACACAATCTGATCCTGGTGAGAGTTTTGAATAAGAAAATGTTTTCCCCTGTTTTATGCCAGACCACAGTCTAAAATTTCTTATCTTTACCACAGCAGAAAGAAAATAAAGTTAAAATGCTGACAAAAATGTTGCCTGAGAGCTTCAAGTAACTGCAGCCTCAGACTTCTTCCTTAGAGCCGAGACTGTAATTTGAAAAGGGGAAGAAGAGAAAGGAGGAATAAGTCACACCACACATTTACAGAACGTGAGTCATATCTGTCAGAAGGATGAACCAAACTTTGAGTCTCTCCCATCCAAACAGACAAGGATGCTCAAACCTATTAGGTTTCCTATGCTAGCACCACTACTTCGAAGTCAGTTCTTTCACAAAACTAAAGGACACAAGAAGGGTACTTGGGTGAGAAGGTGGAACCTCCACCTTCTGACAAATTTAATTAAAACTGGCTTACAGTCAAACATTATCAGCATGGAGTAACTGTCTGCACGGGCCCAACAACCTCACACATTGCGTGATCACATAAGCTCATTTTTTCAAGCGCAGTTTCCTAAGGAAACATAGGAGAAAAAGGCATTTTCACTGGCACTCCAAGCAAAAACAGTTTAGTCTGGCACCCTTCACATGTGCTCAATTAGTTTCCAATTCAGGAACAGAAAAGAACAAATTAATTGACCAGCAAGGTCTTAGAAGAAGCCTGGTACTGTGCCATCAAATGGAAATGCAGGGAATCAGGCTACAAACAGCCCTACTGCAGGCATCCACAGTTCTCCTCAGCCAACACTTTTCCCACAGGACACCTTTGGTTCTCATCAAAAGAGCCAACACAGTAATTGCAAGACAGACAGTAGATTTGAATGAGTGTACCAAGAGAATTTCCAGCAGTCAAAATCCACACGCACAAAACCAGTAAGCTGACATACAGACATAGACACAGAGATCAGACTACCAAGTGGCCCAGCCCATGCAAGTGCTAATCAAAGCACAAATCAGTACTGTAACAAGCTAAACAAAGGGGAATGGATGGAAGCCACAAAAAGCTGCATTCTAAAATCCATCTTACACAGGAGGTTAATCAGCATGAGCGACCGTTTTCACTTCTGTGTGTGCAATACTCCCCAGTGGTTTAGTTATTACAGCACGAACTCAAGCCTTTAAAGACAGATCTGCCAAAGAAGCAGAACACTTCAGAGTGCAAAATTAACTTGGTGGTTAGCTTCCCTTCCCGAAGAATTGTATTAGACAATTATCTATAGAAGTCAAAATCAGGCCAACATTTAAGGGCCACAAGGGGAATAATACAATGATTGCAAAGGAAAAAAGCAAACAATGGCTAGGTGCTCATATTTGTTTCAATCATCTACAGAGTGGCATTCATAATGAATACTAATTTTGAGTTCTGCTTTATAGGGCATATTTCTAAAAGGAACTTATTTTCTAATTATGAGCTCCAGTGACCATGCACATTAAACAATGAAAACAAATGGCACTAGATATTAACGCTGTGACAGTCCCATTATCTCTCAAGCAATGCATGAGGATAAAGCTGTTAGCTGTCCTCACATGTAAAATTTACTCAAAATTTCACTTTTATCCAAGTTCCTACAGCTGTCAATTTACTCTCCCTCTATCCAGACCAAAGAAGGCACTCAGACAAAACTGAATTAAAGATAAAATTCTTACTTACCAAGAATACCTACAGTTTAGAGATCACATCCTTAGTGAGTTCTTGCTAGCTTCTTAAAAGCAAAAACCCAAAACAGTCACCCTCAAAAGAGACTGGGAAATGACTGGCATTTTTTCCTTCACAATGTTGAACTTCTAAGAGGTTCCCCACTCAATGTCCTCCTTAAAAATGCAGGGGCAGCAAAGACTTGATCTTCTAGGTTACAAGTGTTCTTCAAGCACGTGAGGCATTGCTATCTTGCCACAGAGTACTTAAGGCATGTAACAGTCCTTCTTTACCTCCCTAAGAGCCTTCACTGGCAAACACGGCAGGACTGTATTTCTCAGCTGAAAGGCTTCTAGACCTGTCCTCAAGGCTCAGCTGAGTCCAACAAGTGAAAGCAGAAGTTTGATGCTCAAGAACCCAGCACACACAGCTCCCTAGAGAAGAGTTTTATTTCCTATTTTACTAGGCGCATTAAGCAAGAATGAGAGGCATGATAGTTTCTGAAGAGATTCACTTACAGCTTCAGCCTTGCAGCAGGTGAATTTCAAAGCCAAGTGATATTATGAGAGCAAGAAAACATCACCTGATTTAAAAGAAGCAGTAAAGTTAAAAGATGTGCAGCCTATGGTAAAGTTAAAACACCCCATGTAAGACAAAACCCTGTTACTTCATGGTTTTGTGCCCACTACGCTGCTGCTCTCCCATCAACACAAGCGATTCCAGACAGACATCAAGCCCACAAACAGAACAAAAGTCCAGCAGTCTCGGAGGTAAAACCTACTCTTTTATCAGTGGCATATGCTATAGATATTTCCTAATATGGTTTTTAGCTTAAACATGCAATAAATGGCACAAAACCATCATTGCACAGCTGAAACCAAAAGCAAAAAAAAAACCCTGTAAGACTGCACAGAGAAATCACAGGCTTATCCAAGGCCATCACCCTGGACAGACACATGGACAATGAAGAGTTCTGTTTGGAAGACATTCGGGTATCCCCACACAGTGCAAGCAAAAGACTTGCACTGAGAGAATAGCAGCTCATTTTAATTGGGGGAGTTAGACTGCTCAGTTACTCCTCAGTATCCCAAATGTTAAAGATTAACCTCTAGCAAGTCTTCCAGTGATTACGTAGAGCAGACTTTGAAGGACAATAGCAAGTGATGAAAAAAAATATTCAGAGACAAGACTGTGTGAGACTTTTTGCCTTCTGTGCAACGTTGCATCTTCTCACCAGGGGTAAAGGATGCACACCGGCCCTCGCCTTAGTCTGAACTCCTGAATAAAGACACAAATAGCAGTAATACAGGCATACACTTAAAAACAGGATTCCTATACTGATTCATATTGAAGCTAGGAAAGAGAATTGACACATGTTCTATATAGCACATTTCAAAAGTTTTGAACAAGACATCCAATTTACATTTATTTCAATAAAAATAGATCTGCTTTATTCAGAATTGCTGCTATTCCTATTGTAGTTCGTAAGAAATGCAAATTCCCAGAAGAAAAATACATTATTCGCCTCCAGTGTGTGAATCAAGAAAGATTTGCATATATTAGACTGACTCAGAGGTGAGTTCAACTAATGCCAATCAGATGAAAAATTAACCATAGGGTCTATTCATTACACAATAGCAGTGACTGACATAATGCAGCAGGAGAAATATTTTGGCCTATCATATGACACTCCCAACATATAAAGATTTCTTTTTCTACATGAGCGCATAAGCGTAACCTAGCAACAGCCAGAGTCTGTACCCTCTTTCACATGCATCTGACCCCAATAAAGTACATCTTTTGTCCCAAACCCTAACAGGTTTTTCTGGCAGAAAGTAGTAAAAGAACAGTGTTTCCAAGAAAATTATGAACTACACACAAACACAAGCATATTAAAAAGGAGGAATATATTCCAGTAGATTAAAGGTTTTGCCAGTGTAGTATTCAGTCTAGTGTTCTCTGGGCACTAAATATATGTAACAAAACCTCTGCTTGGCTCCAGGAAGGTTTCCTGGCACTTTATTTTCAGTTCAGGATTTCAGTCCTGCTTTTTGTCTTGTTTCCTCCACCCAGGATCCTGAGCTCCATCTCATGGTCATTGTGGCCAAGGCTGTACCCTGCCTTCACATCCCCAACTTTACTTGTTTTTAAGTAAGTACTTAAGCAGAATGCCTCCCACTTTTGCTCTACAGGCTACTTGTTCCCAGCACTTCCTTTCCCCTCACACACACAGCCCAGATGAGCACCACTACCCTCGTCACTCCCCACCAACCAGTAGATGTCAGCTGCCTAAATACAGCCCAATAGGGACAAACCTGTAGAGCAAATAAGCTATTCCCAAGGGCCCCCATCATACACATCATTAGCATTTTGGGATGGGGTACTCTGGATTAGACTATGAGCATTGTATGTGTCCCTGAAACACAGCTTCTAGTTGACTTCTATCCAAAAAGGAATCAAATACACACTCTGAAACTAGTCTGTTATTCAAGTAAATGCAGTAAGGTGGGACAACCAGAATTAGCTTAAAAAAAAATTCATTCCTAATGCAAGTCAGCTGTCCAGTGTCTGTGGACACACACAACAGCCTGTGGTCTAATTCACACTGTACTTGTTTCAAAGGGCCAGTACTACACACTTGGAAGATGTGAGATGCTCTGCAGAAAGCTATCTGAGCCAACCTGAACCCAAGGATATCTTGTCCTAATTCTCTTAAATCAGACATCTGTTCAAAACCCACAAGGCTTGGTATCTCTTCCCAAATGCTTGCTTAAAAGCAACTGAAAGAAATTCTAAATAGTATTTTTAAATGTTCTACCTCAGCAGCAGCTGAATTATTTTTATTGCTAAGACACAGAAGTACTTGGGTTTTTAAATACATTAAAGGTACACAACCAGGTCAGAAATAAGCAGCTGCATTAAGTAGAAGACAGGCTAAATAAAGACAAATCTTTGGCCACCAGTCCAGTGCTTTACTTGCAGCATTAGGCAACACTTCAGCAAGCATGAAGATGCATATGCTAATATACAATGTCCTGTCCTCCAACCAGTTGTGTCACTTGGGTTCTTTACAGGAAATTCTGCTCCACCGTGAACCTCCACGGGCCGAGGGGGACAGCCTGCCTCACCACGGGCTTCCCAGGGGCTGCACGGGAATCTCTGCTCTGGTGCCTGGAGCTCCTCCTGCACTGACCCAGCTGTCTGCAGGGCTGTTGCACTCACATAGTCTCACTCTTCTCTTCAGCTGTAATTTGTTGCACTGGTTTTTTTTCACCCTTCTTATATCTGTTACCACCATCACTGATGGGCCTGGCCTTCGTGCCGGCTGGCCTTGGCTCCATCGGACACGGGGAAGCTCCCAGCAGCTTCTCACAGAAGCCACCCCTGTAGCCCCCCCACTACCCAAACGTTGCTGCACAAAGCCAATACACTCAAAAAAGCAAGTGGTGGGTTTCCCAACTGTAAGCATGATGAAGGGGTATCTATTCTTAATGACTTGAGCTAGCTGTTTCAAATGCCTTCAGAAGTAGTCAGTAAACCTACATAAGAAATTATATGTTGGCACTTCTCCAAAGAAGTGATTGTAAACTAAAACAGCAAGAAAAATCCTTTATGAGGTCTTCCTCACCCAACTCTTTCCTGGTTTTCCCTAAATATTAAATGGCATAAAGAAAATAGATGCCAGCTGAATTAACAGCCCCTCTGTATCAGAATTCAGTACTGAAATACATTTTTTAATAACAGTCAAATCCACAGTCCAAGGCAATTTTGGAAACCTAAACAAGACATTTGTAAACCTTTCTCCTCCAGACTTCATGTCAATCCAGAGGCAGCCACAAGCATCAGGAAGAGAATCCCAGCTTCTACTAGGAACCTGGGGTCTTACTTATTTTCATTCCATTTCTTTGCACATTCAAAAATTCTCCAGCTCAATAACCACAACAGCTATTTCCAGAGAGCAGTAGCTAAAATATGTAACACACCAAAAATCAAAAATCAGCAGGCCAGCAGAGTGCCACACAAGCCTGTGCACCCATCAGTAGCTGGGAGGCTGGACTAAGTGCTCAGGAGACCCAGGCTCCATTCCCAGCTCCAGGTATGCCAGAGATACTCCCTGCCCATCTTCCTCTATTCAGGGGATGTGTTCCCAAGGACAGGAGCCCTCTTTCCTTCCTTGTACAGTGCCGTAATGCTACAGGGTCACCAATAACCAGAGAAGTAAAAACTAATTCCCCTCCTCTTCATGCCTACAACAAGAACAGGTTGACACAAAACTGCAAGCCATCAGTGACTGTAAGTAAGAGAGAAAAATGCATAATTGAGGCAAATTAGATTTGGAAGAAAACATTGAAGGAAAGGAATAAAATAGCACTCTTCATCAGCCGAGACATCACTTAGTCATGATCTGGAGCCTTCACACCTGCTCTGCTCTGACACAAACTCCCACAGCTCTGAAAGGCACTGCAGCAGCACCCTGACACCCTCTCCTTCTGCCAAGCCTAAGCAGCGTAACAGGATCATTTTGTCATTCAAGTTCTCATTTAGTTAATCACTGTAACACCTTCAATTCTCTGCAGTGTATTTCACACAGAACATCTGCACAAAGTAAAGCAGCCTCATGGGTCTGCCTCCACCAGCCTGTTGCAAACTCCTGAGCTGAACACACAGGCGATCTTGTCATCTGACAGCAGTGGGCTTGGGTCACTGGCACAGCATCATCATTTATTTGCATACTTACAGTCATTTGGGCCTACTGACAACCCTATTCTGGTAACCATTTCCCATCATTCTTTTTTTTGATCTCTTATATCATAAATACCTCAGTTCAGAGAAATACTTTGACACGCGCTGCTCTACCTTGGCTGAGCCAGACCAATGCAAGACAGGTCTCAGAGCCTAGGTGTTCAAGGAAAGAGGCTAGCAATGACCTAAGAGGAAATCCTCCACAGACTTTGTAGGTACAGAGCATCCATAACACATACATTTTGACGGCCCTTTGAAGTGCTGCTCTCTAGGCCTTCAAAGGCTTGAAACCCTTTGGAAATGCATCCCTGAATACTTAGCTGAAGAAGAATCTGGCAGTACTTTGCCAAACAGGGATCCAGATTACAGGAGAGTAAAAGATACAGTATCTTTATCTTCTGTAGCTTGAAAATTCCTTCTCAGCTGCCCTTTCCTTCACCCCCTCAGCAGTGGCTATTTATCCATGTTACATCCATGTGGACCTGTTTAGTTCAGCTCCTACTCTGTTACCATGGGTTTAACAGATGATACAAGGAGTATTTTGTTGTTGTGGTATTTTCAACTGCCTAAACAAAAAAAGTTTATATGGCATCTTCCAACAGCCAAATCAGTTCTTTATTTGAGACACAATGGTGACAAGACAACTAAGCAGCATAACCCTGCCTTCCCAATTACACCTGCAGACAGCCACATAGGTTGGTGCCAGTAAAATGTAAGCTTCTACCTCCACAGAATTTAAATAACCTCTGTAGGGTAAAAATGGAGGAGGAGTAAACAGAAACCCATGTCAGGTCTTGTAACTCATATTAGTGCCTGCATGCAATTGTGTTTCCCCCAAAATGAGGATTCTTCACCCAGTGTGCAATAAGCCAATCGACACAGAGTCAGAACATTTGTTTTATTTCAGTTCTGCAGATTTGGGTGCCAGGCATCTAACGCAGCCAGCACACCCTCGTTGCAATTCATCTTGATATTTATAGTAGCAAGATACAACTGACTGGTGAATAACATTTTTTTTTTACCGCCCATAATTACACATTTTCACATTTATCCATTTAGCTTTGAGTTTAAAACATTTAGGAAGGTCCCCTAATTAGCATACTCATTATTCACAAAGGGGTGTGTATTTTAGTATTACAATTACCTAAGGGTAGCTAGGGTTCACCCTTTCCTGAGCACTGTTCCAAATTCATGCACATGTATCTAAGTCAGTAACTCCAAAGCAGGATTTTACAGCCTTTCCCTGATGATGTTTTTCAAGGTTAGGTACACCCCACAGACTTGCATGATTGCTCACTCTAACTTTTAAGCCTGTCCTTTCGACATCAGGCAGGTGTTGAAAGTCTCTAAGACAAGAAAAGGGGTACATTTAAAAACATCGTGGTTTTCAACCCCAACTGCTCCAAAAGTCCAGGGCTCCCCATCTTACTTGGTCAGATAGGCTCTTTGGACCCTAGAGCATGGAAATGACAGCATTGTCATGATTCCCAGATCCTGGTCTTCTGCCACAGACTGTGAACCTCCATGCTACATCCAAATGGTCTGGGAAGCAGAGAGACACCACTCCCACGTATCCAGAGCTGGGGTATTTGTCCATGCCAAACACTATGGCTGTCTCTACATATCAACTAGTAACTGACTTTGTGATGAACTTTGGCAGAGCCAGCTATGAACATGACACTTGTCCACACACCACAGCTACGTGCTTCATTTACGAACAGAGCTCCAGTTTATGTTGCTGCAAGCCTACGTAAGCCAGGTACACAAGCCACCAAGCAGCTGACCAGAATTCTTTTATGTCTGTAAGTGAGACAACTTACAGTTCCCCTACAATTGTAAAGCATGCTGCTCTAGATGGTATAGCGAGTTATTACCTAGCAGTTGAGTCACGGTATGGGGTTTTTTTCCTATCTGTTCCACCAGCTGAGTGCTGCCATCAAACTAATTCAGGAAAAAAAAAAAAGTTACATTATTATTCAGTCTTGAGTATGACATAGCCACCTTCACTCATCTTACTACAATCACTGCCACAAACCTATTAAAAATCAGTTAATCCCAGGTCCAGGGCTTGTTCCACCAGATGTCCCTCAGCAGAGCACTGAGTGACTAATAACCTGACTCCCCCAAAACTTACCAATACTATCTGAGGTAGACTCAAATCCCAGCCTGAGTCCAGCAAAATCTTATCTCACCATTTTTGCACCACAAACGTGTGCTGAAGTCTAGTACAGCACAGCAGCAAGTGATGGGACCAAACAAGTGTCCAGCTGCTGGCTACTTTACCTATTTAATGACAAAACACCATTCAGCATTAACTAGATACCCACTCAAAGCCAAGTCAGCAGGAAAGAGCTCCTAGTACAAATCAGCTGTTTCACCAGCTATTACACTGCAAATCTTCTATCAGGTAAGTTAAAAACAGCAGAGAAAGCTGCAACATGGATACCATCACCTGCAAACCACTGAGATGTCCACACTCCTAAATGATTCTAATATAGAAAGAAGGGGAGAACTGCCCTACAGCCATAGATATTCATATTTTGGGTTTTCTCCTGGCCTGTATCTATGAAGGAATTAATTTTTATTCTATACTACTGATTAACTACTGAAAATACTACTGATCAATCATCCAAACACAAAATACTGGCTATTACAGCTGTGTTCTTTCCCTCCCTTTCAAAAGATTTTAGCAACAGTTCAAATACCTTAGTGTATAAATTCAGCCAGGCATGTTTAATGAAAGCTTTACCTTCTATCACGACATTTTTAAAATAGAGAATAGGCTGCCTTTTACCCTTCCAACATCATAATGAAAAAGTAACTCTTTTCATGGAATTGAAGAAAATACTGTGGCTAGTAGAGCCCTGTTGAGAGACAGATTAATTATCTACTTGAGCGTGCATGCAAGAGTAAGCTTGTCAAAGCTAAGGAAAAAAAGAAAAAAGCCAATCAGTTAGAGAAAGGTAGCAAAGCTCCTGTGTTAATGTTCTCTTCGCTTAGACCTTCTGCACAGCTCAGTGCAATGAAAGAGGTATGGTGTTCAGAAAGCAATAAAGCAAAACCAGGTTGGGGAATTTGCTGCCCTTTGAACAGCACAAGGCAGGTCCTGCTTGCAGCCCACAGTGCTACCCCACTCCATTTTCAGGAGCAGGGAAGCCACATTCTGAGTGGCCAACCTACAAAAGAACACAATGCCCTTCAAAACAAGAACAAAACTGCAGCCACAAGCTACAGTCCAAAACAAGCGTAAGCAGTGCACCAGCTTTCTAGGGATGAGATGTTACCTGGAGCTGTGCATTGCCAGAAGGCACCCAGTGCTTGAACTGTTCAGCACAAGCACATGTAATTAGCGGGAAGGTGAGGCCCAGCATGCTCCCAGTTCATTTACTTAGTACTGTCTCAGATTGACATGATACTTCTCCGCCCACCTCCAGCTCTAACTGGAGCAAGAATGGATAGGGAGGTCAAGGAGAGAGACCCAATTCTGAATGAGTGATAAACAGCAAGAAAGTTCAGAGAAGGCGGAATCTCCAAGGTTTCACACCAAGTCTTACCTGTTCCTGTAGATTTTACAGACATCCTCTGGCTGTTTCTGTGCTCTGCAATTCCTGAGGAAGTCCCTGCAGGCAAGATTCTGCCTTATTTGAGGTCTCTGGCTGAGTTGGGGTAACCATTCCCTGCAGCCTGAGGTAGGGGCAAGTGCAATGCCACACTGAAGGTCAAATGTCAGCTAAATGCTCCTTGTTGAGCTGCTACTCTTGCCAGCAGCACCTACATTCCCTGGGTTAAAGGAGACTTAATGACTCACAACAACTAGCCAAGATACATGCATAAAACTAGAGTAAGGCATCAGCCTTCACATTACTAGCAGCATAGGACCAGGCTTAATACTAGAAAGAGAGAAGGAAAATAGAACTAACTTGAAACAAGCTTTTAGCAGCTCTACAAAAGCATAAGCAGACTTTCCTTTAACCCAAGTAGCAGCAAGCTGTAAAAGGTGGCATGCACAATGGGTCTCACATGCATTTTGCATCACCTCTCCAACACTAGGCTTGACTCCATCCAACCCAGCTTTAGGCACTCATGAAATATCCAAGTTAGGTGGATTATGATAGGCAGCTTCCTCTAAGGTCAATGGAGAGAGATCGACACCTCTTGCCAATAAGGTGGAAATCATCATCTAAACATAAGCATTTTTCCACTTCTTGTTTTAGACCCATCAATTAAGTAGAATGAATCCAAGACAAAGTGTATTAGGGACAGCTGGTGTACATAAGGCCAACTAAACAGAATTAATGTTGTGCTCCCTCACTTGGCCTGCACCATTGTTAAATCTGAGCAGCAATGCTCAATTCAGATGAAAGTAAATGGTGAAAACACAGTAATCTCTAGAGAGACACAGAAATACATATTTTAAGCTTCTTTGTGGCTCCTTCTGGAAAACAGCAGGGCAAACTCTTTACAACTCATACCACATGAACAAAGACAAATGCAAACTTCAGCCAAGTTCCAGCAAAGACTACTCTGTATTTTTTAGAATTGAATTGTAATTTTTCTATGGAAACAGAACTTTTTGGAAATAGCAACTATAATGTAGCAAATGAAAAACATCAGGGAAAAGTAACAGGTCAGGTGCGTGAATGGGTGACCTTACTGTGATCATTCTACTGTAAGATACTTCAGAATAGTTTCGTTTCCTGACAGAAAGCTCAGAAATGCAGCAGCACCAGTAACCCTGAAACACTACAGTAATTCACTTGTGTTCAACCAAGTATCAACTCAGATGCAATGGAGAAACAACAAAGGCATGAAAAGCAGGACACAGGCTAGCCAAGTGGATGCAACATGGCAACACAACCTGGATTTGAGCCATAGCTCCTTCCATTGACTCGCTGGGCACCTCACTTCTCACATCCCATAAAACAAACCCTCTTTTAGCAGAAGTCTGACCTACGGGTGAATATTATTGATAACCAGTAGGTGTTCTCAGAATACAAGCTCTGGTGTACTGATGACAAAGAGAACCGTACAAAGAGATTTCATGTTAGGACACCCCCAACCCTAATACACATGCTGAATACTGAGAGGAAGTGAGGAAAACATCCCAAGTATTGCAGGAAAAGTCACAGACAGCAGCTGTATAAACCTGAGAAAACAGAGGAGGCAAGGCTGGTCACTGAGAACAGAACATGGGAAGTGTGAAATGAGAGAGCACAATTTGGCTTGGAAGGCTTGAGGTCTTCTCACAAGCAGAAGGCAGCTTTCAGGATCCTGCTAGCCCCCTTATATCACACCCTGCTTTTGTATCTGCTTTTGTGCTCTGCTATCAGTATTGGCAAAAAAAAAAAAAAAAATAAAACAAGAAAAGAAACAGGTAGGGGACAGAACTAGGTCAGCTGAAGCCCCCTTCTCTCAGCTGCTCAGAGCTCCAGCTTCCAGTATTTGCCTCTCCTTCAGCCCTGTCCATGCAATCCCCTTTCACCTATCCCTGGTATGACTCAAATTTGAGGCACTTGCGCTGCAGTGCTGTGCATACAGAAACACTGATGCTTACCCCATGTTCTACTTCGTCAGTGACACATATAAGCAGCAAAAAATTAAGAGGGAAGGTTCCTTCTCCCTCCTCCTGCGTCATTAGAGCCTCATCTTTTGCTCTGTGAAGCTCTTAAAAAGAGAAAACAGATCAGAAATAAAATGGGAGGGCTGTAGAAAGTTTCTGGAACAAAATACCATATGTGCAATGCCTCTTTCTCCTGTTCTAAATGCTGCAAAAGAAAACAGCACCTTCACTGACAGGAGCAACAGGGCTGACTTAAGTAACTGGGTGGGGTGGGGGGTGGGGGGCAGGCGTGCCAAGAAAAACACATTGTCCACAGTTCAGAGAAGAGCCCCTTTCAGCAGCCACGAGTAAGAAAGTTGCAAAAGTAACAGCTTTGCTGCCTCCCTGCCCTGCCTAGAAGCAGCATCCAACACCGCAGGAAGGGCTGGCTTTGTTTCGACGCTGTTGGCTGGTGGCCTTATACGCGGGATTACAGAACACTGCTTTCCTCACAAGTTATGATGGGACAATTTATTTTCATTGGCATAAGCAAAGAAAGAGAGCCAGTCTGATCCACTCTGCAGCAGCAGGAGGACACTGAAAGGCAGTTTTTACACATGTACATCACACAATCATAACACAGTTTCATTACGCACACCCTTTCTTGAAAGGAAATTTCTTTCAAGAGAGACCTTCGACTTCTGAAGATAAACTGAAACTTCCACAGTCAGAATTTTCAGCCTTCATTCTCCATCATTCATGTGCTGCTACATCAAAATAAAACCCTGTTTTGACTTCATGACTATCAGCTCCCCATTCCCTCCTATTTCCATAGCAGTCTGCCTTAAAGTCACAAGCAGATCTTCCCACCCTGTTGACATAGTGTCCTCCTTGTTACACCCAGTCCAACCCATGCCACTCAGCACAAGCTGCAGGCTGAGCGCTGGGTGCACAGTACCAGATTCATTGCACTCCAAAGATCCTTGTTGACATTACAGCTCATAGGCAGCTATTACTATTCATGTCCAGACTAGTGAGCAACAACTCTGTGTGTCTGGGGTGATGCAAACCATTCCACAGTAAATCTAGAAACTACTAACAGTTGCACTCTGCTCTCATCATCTGCACACACACACATGAACTTAACACTCAACAGGTGCTGAATACCAGCCCAGCTTTTTGCATCTCCTGTGACTTCCTTCCCTGGTCCCTCAAATTTCTTGTGTCCGCTCTGACCTTTCAGACTTTATAAACACTAAGGCAGCTTGGCGTATCAGATTTCAGCAAAGCTCCTTTTCCCAAATACTTCCAGCTTTCAGCCAGTCCCTTACACCCCAGCTCTTCCAAACTGTGGCTCAGAAACATGTCCCCAGACTTGTTTGCCAATATCCATACAGCTGACCAAATGCTTAGCTCTACTGTAGAGCTATCATATGTAAATCTTCAAATACTTAAAATCAAAATGAAAAATGCCAAATTAAAAAGCACAAACTACAACAAAAGAACCCACCAAACACCAATAATTTAAACGACTGCTGAAATCATCAATATATCAGCTCTAATAGCAACGTTTTGGAGAGGATTTCTCTGGGGCTTTTTATTATTATTGTATCTGCAGAGGGCAAGCCAAGAAAAAAAAAAAAGAAAAGAAATAAACGGAACCAAGCCCTGCATCCAAGCAAGCCCTCTGCAAGCAAAAGCCGGCATGTTTCAGGGCTTGTAGAAATTAAGTGGTGTGGGTTCTGACAGAAACACAATTTTTCAGATCTGGTAAGAAACCTATAATGCATGCCACTGAATAAAAGCTTCCATAGGCTGTACAGCAGCACCTAAATATTTGTCCTACTGCTGTTCATCCATAGCTGGCACACATTCAGATACTGCAAAGGCAAAGCCAAACCAAAGCTCAGACTGACTTTTCTGCCTCCAAATTTGCATTGCACTTTTCCCTCCAGGGATCTCACATGGTTTAGTTTGGATTTCATCCCAGCTTAGTCCTGAACAGAGAGACGTATCAAACAATTTCAATGCACCAACACATTTCATTTTAAATTTAAGTATTTGAAATTACTTTGAATGCACATTCTTGACATTTCAATACTATTCTGGATAACTTTTTAATCAACCCATTTTCTTACTAAGTGGTTAGAGTGTAGGGCAATTGGACTGAACTAAAAACAGAAGATTGCACCAAGACAGACATTCACAGAATGAAAGCTGTTTGGGTGGAGTACCACCTCCCCATGGGAAATTAAAACTTCGTCACTAGCTATTCAAAATTTGGTCGTACCATGTCCACCATGAAGCAGGACAATTCCTTGAGCCAGCAGCAAATAAAGGAAACTCCTGAGGCAAATAAACTAGTTCTAACTTTCACCCTTTTCACTGCAGAGGCATATAAGGGGAAAGAAACTGCCAAATGTCTTCTTGAGGATGTGGGTTGAATATGCAGGGTCAGACCAACGCTGCAACTTATACAAAAGCCTGCCTGACAGAACTAGTCACCAACAGGTTAACCCTGCCTTTGCATGTACACTGCGTGCGTGTGTGTATGCACCTATACAGTTGGTGCACTAGGGAAATACCATAAAGAGGGGTCATCAAAACCATTTTCCTCACAGTAACAAGTATCTTAGGCAGCAGTAAAGGACAGCTGGCTCATCCACAGCAGCACTTGCCATCAGAATCAGTACTGCACATGGTAAACAGGACTTCCAGTTGCCAGAGGCCACAGGATGCAAAAGCAGTCTGACTTTGGATTAATCATTGCTAGGACTGAACCTGCACAGGGAAATCAGGTGCATGGAAAGAAGAACCTGGGGCAGGGGGGAAGGTGCCAGAAAACAAGGCTGATTAAGCTGTAAATGCTTTGATAGAGAGAATCTTGTGGGTTCTTACACTGGTGAAAACTATGGCCCAGAACTGGTTCTCTTTCATAACACAGTACAAAGGAACCCGAAACCATTATTGTCTAGCAATGGCTCATAATGGGTCCCATGAATAAAGGATTTGGCAATAACCCAGCAGCCACAAAGCTTGTGACAGCTTTCTCAGGAACTTATGAGAATTTGACTTCTTTCCAATAACTCCCTTCGGCTCCCAGAGGACTCCCCAAAACAGCTTTTCAAGCCCTAGTAGTCGGGCCAGTTGACAGCAAAGAGGATACTCAAAAGGCACTGCAATGACGATCCCACAGCAGAGCAGGAATGCAGGCAAGCAATAAAACTGATGCTAGACAGGTCCACAATAAGCTGGTTCTAACCACAATTTAAACAGCAGGGAACTGCCAAAATGAAATGGTCATTTACTGACAGAGAGCAAAGGAACATAAAACCCCACTAGAACAGCAAGAGATCCCAGACAACTTTCAGAAACAAATGCTTCTCAAGCCTACTACACATGTGGATGAAGAAATCTCCTCTTTTACATCTGATGTAGCTCTCTGTGTTCTCACCTCTAGCAGGGGAGCAGGATCTCCTGGGCAGTTCTTGCTTTCTGATGTAAAGGGATTCTATTATCCATTCTCCAAGTAAGAAATCTTCTTGTGTATGTGACAGAAAAGTCCTAGTCATTCCACGGTCCCTTTCCTCCAGATATTCTGATTCACTCTAACGAAGGCAGAACATCTAAGCAGCAGTAGCAGTAGTCAGGGCCACTGCAGCACAGCCCTAGCCTACTACCACTGTGGCTGAAGCTAGGAATGCTTGAAAGACAGCATCAAACTGGCACTTCTCTACAGCAGCAATAGCTCTTCCATGCTCCACAAACCTTTCCTCAATCCATAAAGCGCCTGCACATATGCTCGGGGGAAAGTCATTCTTTTACCCACATACCATTTCGTTCTGCAGAACAGAAGGGAAAAATTTATTTGTTCACCATGCATTTTGAGAAGATGGAGCATCTCTGCTTTAAACTGAGTCCCCATACTGGGGATGTATGTCCACAGAGAAGCAGAAAAGTACATCTCCTTTGCAGAAGTGCAGATACATCCAAATCCACCTCCGGCCCAGATGCAGACAGGTGGCATCCTTTGTGTAACACTGCTCATGGCTAACATTCATCCACATTACAGAGAAACCACCGCACAATTCAGTTATTACAGAGCTAAGCAGAAGCCACACACGCACATTCATCTTCAGAGGGTTCTCCATGCAAACAGAAAAAGCTGTCTTTCACAGACTACAAGCACTTTCTTAATAATAAGCTTTTTAGCTTCTCTACTGAGTATGGCAAATGTCATAAATCAAGAATAGAAGTGAAGCAGCTTGACAAGGTCATACAAGAGGCCTGTGGGAAAAATCCCTGGCTGGGGGGGGGGCACCCTAGGGAAGAGAACCCGTATCTGTTTGCTCAGCATGCTGCTCATCAGGACAGGGGGGTGGCAAGGATGAAAAGGTGGAAAAAATTATTTGTTTTATGGCCACCTGGGAGAGCAAATTTAAGGAATCAAAACAATGTGGGGGTTCTCAAAATACTCAGCATATCCTAAAGGAGATGGGAAAAAGATGCCCTCCAGATAGCTTTGGGGAGAGCAGAGGTATATACAGTGAAGTACCATTTTAGATCAGGGAGGGACTTGAAGGCAAGCTGCAAACAAAACTGCAACCTTGATCTCACTGTTCTTTTTACTTAGGCCAAAGACAAATGCAAAACCGCAACCAAACTCACCAGTCCCTGGGCACAGCTCAAGCAGCTTATTGTTCTGAGTAGACTTATCAATCACTACAGACAACCCACCCCGATCAGGTCATATGATTAAAGGCTTTACTTTATTATTCCCTCACACCATCACCAAGCAAAGCAGCAGCAGCATATCAGATCAGACAAAGGAACTGCTGCCCTTCAGAACAGACTCCTGAATAACTGCTCCCTGATGCGCACGTGCGTGTGATTTAGCTGTGCGCAGTGGGAACGCAAGAGTAAGCAATATGCCACGTGTGCCATTACTTACTGGGTTTAAAGAGGCAACACAAGCAAGAACAACCAGGACATCCAGAAGTCAATCTAGTCTTGTATCTTGAGTTTATTAAAACTTCGTGACTATTTAACCCGGTATGTTGCAGCATTCCCAAGTACTGTACACATGCTGAAGAGTGCTAGAACTGCCAGGTGGAGGCAAGAGATGACAGAAAACTCAGCGAAACCTAGCTCTCCACAGCTCAGTCCCAGCTCCAACATAAGTTTCACCAGTGTGCAGGCCTTGGTGCTTCTCTGCAGCAAGCTGGAGAGCCTCCCTCAGCTTTCCAGTCCTGGAGCTACCACACCCCCAGTTTCCCAGCCCTCTGCTACTCCAGTGTCACTGTGTCATGTTTAAAGAGCCAGAACTGGCTCTTGAATGAAAAAAACTCACCTGCAAGCAATACCACTTTAAAATCCATATTCATAAAGAATGTTTGAGGAATTTAGAAGCTTCTTCCCCTTTACCCACTGAAATGTAAAAGTTCTGGGTCTTTCATACAAAACATGCCATAATTCCTTTCTTTCCTGCAGAGCAGACACTGTGCATATGTCTACCACTGTATTACCTCAATTATTTTTTTTCAAAAAGCACTTCTCTAACAAAAATGAATTCACTCGTAACAAAGCAAACTATTGCTTCTGCAGAATTTCATTTGAGGATCCACAGTTAAAGTGCAGGACCCCTACAGTTACCAGTTCTGCAGTGTGATAGCTTCAGCATCCCTTGTGAGATGAAGCATGTCACCTTAATGCATACTTAAGGTGAGAGAACAGCCAATCTGATTGGCTTCATCACCCTAAGGACACACAATGTGACATACTTAATCTGATGAGACACGCTAAAGCAGTGCCTCTTAATATTTTATGAAACATTTGGCTGTTTTTAATTTTAAAACCAGCAGCTCAATAAACAAAGCAATGGAACATTCCCTGTGGATGGCACAATGATAGGTGCATAGCATCCCACTCATCTGAGTGATAACATGATATTCTGTGCAATGACTCTTCCTCCTCCCCACATCCAAGCTGGAGGCCCCATACACTGGGAATTTTCCAGAAACAGCTGTTTTCCACCAGGACGTAGCACACACCAGGGGCAGCTTCAGAGCTGGTTTAGGACATCCAGCTTCCACAGAGCACCTTAATACGGACACAACAGGCTGACATGCCTAAGCTGGATAAGTGGGTTTTGTCAAGAAAAAAACACATTTTCTTCCCTACTTGGTCAGTTCCGGAACAAGGCTACAATTACAGACTTTCACGAAAGAAACTGCAAGCATCCCACTATATTACTATCGCAGTCTTGCTTCAAGCTTACCTGCTTTCCTTAAATAGCCACTCCTGGCCACTGTCAGAGACTAGCTACTCAGCAAGATGGATCTTTGCTCCTGCTTAAACCAACCATCTTTTATTCCCACTCCCATGAAAGCTTGCAAGACACAAAACCAGCCAGAAGACAGATGGAAGGAAAAGCCCAGGCACCAAGCTTAAACACAGACATACACATCCCCAAAAGGCCCAAAGGATAGCCCCCAGCAGAGCCTGCTCTTCAATTCTTTGTTCCGAATGCATCCATCACCACTTATAAAATCCTCAGAGATAAGACTTCAAAACTAAGTTAGAAAATCCCCCATTCCTTTTCTCTGGAGTTCAGAGACTCATAGATGCCAGGGCAAACTAACTACAAGAGGACTGGCTTGCTGCACTCTCTTTAAATAGAGGTAATTCTTGACAGAAGACTACCTGCTCATACACCCAGAGAAAAAAATCTCAGCCAAAGACAGGAAGTAAACCAGAGACAAAAGCTCATCCATGAGCACAATGGGAATGCACATAGTGGTTTCACCATGGAAGAGCAACATCTTGGGGCTCTTCCCTTCAAGCATTAACAACTGACAAGTCCTTGTCTCACCTCAGCTTCACAGTCCATCCTTTACTCTGGAAGGAAAAATTCTGCAGAAATGAAAAGTATTATCCCAAGAAAGGGGATTATTTTGTCATCTGAGGACATTTGCATGGAAGAGCAGAACTGATGGTCAGATCCTGTGATCTTTACAATTAAAATGCTGCCTCAGGATACTAGTTCTGCCCCCCCCCCCCCAAAAAAAAATGAAACAGTCAATTAGGCCATGATATATCCATGTAATAAAGGTTTTTTTTCTTATAAAATATGTCAACCCAAGACTGGCAAACATTATACTTTTGCCTTGAAGTGACCTTACTGAAAACAAGTATGACAGATAAAACCAATCCTAAACTCGTTAAATGCTGACATGTAAAGAAGCAGAGAAGTGAGGGAGTAGACCAGTGTTTTTTTCAATCCCATCTCAGTGCTAAAAAGAAGGGGGGAGAGTAGGTGTAGGGGAAGTTAAAAGATGCAAGGATGATAAGCAATCTCCAAAAAAGGCTATCTTATCTTTTCATTGTTAATTTCATATACACATACACACACAAAACTAATCTCACCTGCCACCTACAGCAACCTCTACAGGTACAACAGCACATCAAACTGAACAGCGCAAAACTCTGTTCACGGCATCAGATACAACGATGTCTGATTATCATAGTGATGACCATCAGTGGACAATTCTTAGACCAGTCTCTTACACTAAGGAACCTTACACCACATAAAAATAAAAGTCATTATTAAAACAAGAACTGCCTTTGTGGAGCACCCACCCCCAGAAGCCAGAACACCTCACCTCTCACTTCTAAACACAGCCAGGATCACTCAGAAACTACAGATGGTCCAGCTATACTTCTCTGTAGCTATGTCCTGCCCAGTGCAAGTGGGAGGACACCTGAAATAGCACTAACACAAGAGCAGCAGGGAAGGCTCTATAAATCTTAGAAAGCGTCTAAACACCACCACAGCTCACCATCCACTCCCAGTTGGTTAACACAAGCAATCGCTAGATATGCCACAGAGATCATTAGAACTATCTTTATAAATACATGTACACACTACCCCAGCATCCTAACTGCTGTCCAGAGAAAGAGAACAAAGTCTCTGCCCCACAGAAGCAGCAAGATGAAGTCTCTGCCCTCTTTTCAAGTAATAGGCAGTGATCTTTACATCTAACACAAAGACACCTTAAATAGCTTTATGGGAAAACATTTGCATTTTTAGACACATCTATGGGACTTCCTCAAACACTCTATTTAGCAGAGACATCTGTTACTCAATATATATATATATTTCATATAAATCCCACCCTCTGAATCCTTTCCATCGGTTGCCACTAATGAAGCTTTGTGTGCAAAACCAAGTGCATTCTGCCCCCATTAGGAAGCCAATTACAGCAGGAAAAACAAGCAATTAACAAGGTGTAAAATAAACATCCTGCCACCTGCCTTTTAATAGCAACCCCACTTGAAACAAGTCACAGTCTCAGCACAGCTTTCAGAATTGGCAACTGATATTATATGTATTTATGCAGCAGCTGCTCTTCATTGCAACAAATATTACAGGCTTACCAGATAAGGTCAGCATATTTAAAAAAATATATAGCAAGTATTAAACCCTGCTTTGAGGCCCCAAATGTTGCTTTTAATGAAATCAGCAGCATCAGGCTTGTCTGGTATTACAGTGAAGCTGCAGTCACATCCCCAGCTTAGAGAGGTTTCTCTTCATTTCTACCGGTTTAGCAGCTTCTGTATTTGTTTTGCTAAATCCAGGGGCCTGAGCAGCTATTAAACAGCATGCAGGGCAACTAAACAACGCAGAGCTCTACAGAATTAGACAAGTCTTTCCTCCTTCCATTGTCCTTGCCTCTCTTTCTTGGCTTTCTCCACCTCCCTACCATCACATGTAAAGCTGTATCTAGTTGGGGGAGGGGGGGCACATAACGGGGCAGAAATCCACCCCCACAAAAAAAAAAAAAAAAAAATCAAGAGGAAAGGAAACAAGGTTCCAGCTTAGTCTTTGCTCCTACAAGGTTTAGAGGGAAAGGAGGGAAGTCCTTCCAAAGTCATGCTATCTAACTAGAGAGCCACTTTTCTTTCCCTTGTGTGGAACGGGATAATAACACACTTCTGAGTAGTTAACAGGCAGGGCTACAGAAAGCCCAACAGTAAATCTTCAGGATTTAATAAACCTGGAGTGGCAAATGTGACTGAGAAAACAATAGTCAAGATTTGTCTTGCACATGGGGGAGGGGGTGTGGGGTATAGTGATTGTTTTACCTTCCCCTCTCACTCTGGCTCTCTACTGATACATATTTATTTCTTAAGGTTTCCATGTCAAATTTCAGTTCCTGACTAATGTCCTGTTTAATCACTCATTTTGAGATTCATGCAAGGCTTTCTCTCTTAGGGTTCTTCTCTCTCTAGCTCTGTTGAGATCCAAGGAGTACAACACTGACTAGAGTACCATGAACTTTTCCAGTCATGCACGGGATTCTGAGATGTTAGTCAGAGATCGCTTGAAAGCTGGTAACATTCTTTCTCTAAATGACCACAGGAAGCAACAGGAAACAGAGCTTTTAACTCCACACAGAACCAACAGGGCTACCCTGTTTGTTCTTTTTTTGTTTTTTGGTTTTTTTGGTTGTGGGTTTTTGTTTGGTTGGGTTTTTTTGGGGTTGTTTGTTTTTGTTTTTTGGTTTTTTTTTTGTAGAAGCTTGCAAGTCACTATCACTAGTACCAAAACAATCCTTCACCGAAAAGTTCTCCTAAAAAGTCCTGAATTTAAATAACAATTTGCTATCCTTGAACACAACTGGCAAATCAGATTTTGGAAGACCCAAGACTTCAGTTCTGACTATTCTCCACATTTGCAGAGACAAGCAAAGTCAGAAGATGGGAAACAACCACAGCAGGTGAAAAGCAGTGAAAGGTGAAGTCTCCAGACTCGTGAGGGTGCACACCTAAACTTGACCTACGGCAACCCACAAAGTTAAAAAAAAAAAAAAAAATTCTCAGCCACTGGTTTCTCACGCTACCAGTACAAATGCAGAGATCCCACGGCTCCTTCCTACAGCCCTAATTACAGGGACAAGGTCACAAAAGACACAATCTGCCAACATGAGCTGCAGGAGGTCATACAGCCACTCAAGCTATAAAAGTATTTTAAGAGTAGTTCAGTCAGTCAGGTCAGTTAACTGACTTTTGTTTTTTTAAACAAGCAGCAATATTTTCCCTTACATTTTGTGGATGGGAGAATAGGAAGCAGGATCTACTCCTTAGTCAGTAATCTAGGATTTCAGCAGTCATCACTAACAATGCCATAGAACAGTCACACCTAGCTGCATTTTCTAGGTCTAAATTCACAAAAAACAAAATATACCAAGAACAAGCCTCAACCTAACAGCGATGGTGGGACAGAACACTGTCAGCTTTCCAAAGACGTTCAGACCACAGGGAGCAGCCCTGTACCACCAGCTGAGAAGCGGGATGTATTATCCGCAGTGCCCCACAGCAAAGCCTTACATGACACAAGCTGCACACCAGAAAAGCAGTCCACAATTCCCAAACTTACTTCAACGTGATTAGTTCTAGGGAACCCTCTTCTGCTCAATGCTGAGGAGCACTCCAATGAGTTTCCTGACCACTAGGCTGCCTGCAGGCCCAAAGGATCAGCAGTTTGAGGACTGCTGCTTGCTGAAAGTGGCAAGAGGCCAGAAATGGTACAAGAACTTACTGTGAGAAAAACCCATGCAGTTCTAGGATTAGTTTGAGGAGATAGGACTCCAATTCTTGCAATTCCTCTTCAAAGGGTGCTTAAACAGGCCTGATTCTCCAATTCTTCCAGTCCTCTTCAGAAGAATGGTTGAAGAGACCAAATTTGACTAATTACTCAACTGCAACAACTGAGTGTCAGCAGTACCCAGCTCACCTGAAAGAGTTGAAAAGTGGCATCCACAAGTGGCCCACTCTGTAGGCTCACCCTAATCAGCATAAACTGCAGCCCATAAAACGCTCACCGATTCTTAACAGTCACATGTGTGCACATCCCCCCCGCCGCCAGGCCCCACCTCTTTTAAACAGACTTCTGTAGTTTGGCAAAGGGACAGATTAAGCAAGGGATACATGAAGTTGAGCAGGGAATGTTCTTAGTATGTAGCAGTCTCTCCAGGTCACAGATCATAAAAATCCTTATGTTTTCTAGGATCAAAGAAACTACAGCCATAAAAGACTTATTAGTTCATTAAGCCCATCACCCAGCCAAAGCAGGTTATCCAGAAGAGACATAACAAAGTTAAAGTAATATTGTGAGGACAAGCCAAGTAAACTTTTCTTTGAAAAAAAGATGCTACACAAAGTCAGATAAGAGGACTAGGTCTGAAAGTTAAAATTTAGTTTTGTTTTTAAGAAATAGGCAAGCACATTTCCACAAGACAGCTCTGTGATGCTAACCTGCATCTAATGATGTGGCTCGGCCATGAAGCCCCTGTGACAGACCCTCTTTCTCACTTCCAACTGCAAATTTCCATCTCTAAACACATATGCCTTTTGCTGCACAATTCAATAAGAAAATTACTTTGGATCCCTGGTGCTGAAAATGCAAAGCACAGTCTCCACATTCTCAAACCCCCACCCTACCCCCCGAAAAAAAAAGAAATCAAAGGAGAAAAAGAAAATACACAGTTTGGCTCCCACTGGCCTACAATAACAATAATGATAATAATCTTAGAGATCACAGGAGGTTCATCTACCCTCCATGCCAAGTCAATTTGCTCCGTTCACAACTGTGTATAATTGTTCCTGGGACTGCAAAAATTACTGATTGCTAGTGAAAAGACAGAATTGTAAAAATGCTTTCGAACAGCCTCAAACCCTTATTTGCTGAAACAAAACTATTTGCTCTTTTATGGTTCAAGCTAAGTCTGGCATTTCTGTGCAGAGGGTCAATAATCCAGTCGTTCAAAAAATAGTCACGAAAGACATATTAACATAAGCTGTGCATTAAGACACAATTATTTATATGTCTGACAGTAATGGCTCTGCGCTATGCACTGTATCAACTCACAGATACTTTAGCAGGAAAATAAAACACTTTTGGAGAATTTCTGCTCTGCCCAAGGACAATTAGCATAATACTAGCGCCGTAACAAGAGAACAGGAAGGACTGACAGCGTTCAGACTAATGCTTCATCCCAGAGCCTCCAGAAGAGCAGCATCTGTCCCTCAAGTTCGTAGCCATCACAGCGCGCTTCCCTTTGCTGGATGCACACAGCCTGTGCTTCCCCCCTCCTCAGGTTAACGGGATGAAACGATAGGCTTGTAAGATGCATTATCCCCTGCTCCCAACCCCCCCTGGCTGGGGGGCACCCCATGAAACCGGTTGATCGCCTCCCGAGCGAGGGGAGCATCCCCTGTCCCTCAGGTACCGGGGAGATCGATGCTACTGGGGCGGGCAGCACCCCGGGGGCAGCGGGGAGCGGCCCGGGGGGCGGGGGGGCACCGTTCAACCGCTCCAGTGTCACGGCAGCCACGCAGGGGTCACGGCAAGGCAAGAGCAAGGTTAGAAGTTAAGCGGGACAGCTTAAAGTCCAACTTAACCCCAGAGTTTTAAAAAAAAAAAACAAAAAAAAACTCTCGGCAGCCGCGAGAGCGCGCACAACTCGGCTGGGATTCGAGTTCGCATTCTAAAGGAATAAACGCTGTCCGGGCTGTGCGGAACGACGAGGGAGGGGGTAAAATAAATAGATAAATAAAAAAATAAGAAGAACGATAATAACAACCCCTCAGGGCGGGCGGCGGGAGCGCGGGCAGAAGCCCCGGGCGCGTCCCCTCAGAGCTGTGAGGGCGGGAAGCCGCGGAGCGAGCCGGAGGGGGTGCCCCAGCCGCCGCCTCACGCCCGCCCAGCCGCCCCTCAGGAGCGGCGCGGGGCTCTGCCCTCCGCGGGCACCGGCTCCCCTGCGGGAGCGGGCGGGGGGGCTGCCGCGGGGTGCCCCGGCTCCGTGTCGCAGCGCTCCCCGCCGGACAGCGCTCGGCGGCTGCTGGGCTGAAACCACCAGTTGCGCTTCCCGCCCCGGACGGCTGCGGTACCTCAGGGTGGGATGAGGAGTCTCGTCGCTGCAGAAGCCCCTCTCGCAGTGCAACAAGTGCCCACCCGCCGGGGAACCAGGAGGAGAAGGAGGAGGAGGAGCAGGGGCGGGCGCCGCGCTCGGTTGCTCCCGCCGCCGGTGCCGCTGCTCCGCGCTCCCGGCGCCCCAGCTGCCACTCAGCGCGCCGCACGCGAAACGCGAACCCAGCCCGCCCCGCCCGCGCTCTCTTGAGCCGCGCGGGACGCCGTAAGCCTGGCCGCTACCACCCCGCCGCCTGCGTAGGAGCGGGAGGGGGACTGGGGCGCCTTCCCCCCCCCGCCTGCCCCACTGGTAGCGCCCCGGCGGCCGTCGCGGCAGCGCGGAGGAGCCGTTACGGTAAGAATCGCCTCAGGGGCCACGGCCCCGCGGGAGCTGCCCCGCCGCCGCGGCGAGGAGCCGGCGGGAGGGTCGGAGCCGCCTTCCTCCGGGAAGGCCTGGCCTATGAGCGAGGCCTCGGCCCCAGCCCCAGCCCCGGGCTCCCCGGCCCCGCAGCCACCAGGCCCGTTTGCAGGCCGCGGGCAGGGTAACCGGCCGCCGGGCCCCGCCGGCCCGCCCGGGCGCACAGTGCCGGTCCTGTGGTTCCGCTGGGCCCCGCTGGCCCGGCGAAAGGCGCCACCCGGGCCGCGGCCCAGCTGGGGCCCGTCCCTCGCTGCCGTGCGGCCCGGTGAGCTGCCGTGCGGGCTGGGGCGGGCCCGCGCTTCCCGTGCTGCTCCGTGAGTGCGGTGTTTGGTCACTTCGCCTTCTGTGACACTGTTGGTTTTTAATGTTACAGTGCAGAAATGATCATCCCAGTCAGATGTTTCACGTGCGGCAAAATAGTTGGGAACAAGTGGGAAGCCTATCTGGGCCTTCTGCAAGCAGAATACACAGAAGGGTGGGTATTACTTCTGTCTGTCCTTTCACTCAGGTTTTAGGTGAAATTGTGCAGTGTGTAAGATAATTAAGTGCAGCATCACGGCTCTAGGAACTAGCTGTGCCCAGGCTAAAAACCACGGGTACCTTCTGAGGCGAACTATGTAACCAGAGGTTAGAAATTATAATGGATAAGGAAGTACTGCGGGATTCCCTACGGAATCTTTCTGGGTAGTGGTGTGGTATGGAAGTTGCCAAGTCGTAACCTTTATACCCAAAACAGTCTCAAATATTTAACTCTGTATGGAAGGGGAAGGAAAGAAACAAACAGTACTGTCAACTTTGATGCTAATGTGGGTTTTTCAAAGGGCAGAGAAAGAAAAAGTTACAAGTGTAAAAAGTAACTGCCATTGTTAACAATGTATACGCCTTTTAGGTTTTCCGAAAAGCATTTCATGTTTGCTGTCGGGAATTGCTAACCTTATTTGAAAGCGCTGCTTTGCGGGGGGGGAGGGGAAGTTTAATGGCTTTAGATAACTGACTGGTAGTCCTAACTATTCTATTTTAAGAGGTTTATGCATGCTTTGCACAACCAGAATTGTCTTTTAATAGTTCAAGGAGGGTCTGGCTGTGGTGGGACTACTTCAGAAGGGTTTGAGAAGGTGAATTCTGAGAAATAATTACATTGTCATCCAATTTAAGTATGGGGGGGGGGGGAAACAAAGCATAGATGTTTGCCATTCAAAGAAATGTTAGAAGTCTGAGACTTCCCAAAGTGATGCTGAAACTATTAAGTAGAAAGAAAAGAGTATTTGCTTTGCATTCAAATGTTTAGGGTTACTAATAGTTCATAGATGTAAGTCCATTTAAAAACCTATCAGAAGAATGTACATTAACAACACAGATTTCACTGCTTTTTTATTTAGAGTAAATGTGAAAACATTCTCATGGTTTAGGATACTGTTTTGTCAAATGTTGAACGGTGGAGCACAGAACAAAAAGGAAAGGAAAGCTTTGGGTTTTGAGGCTCATCTAAACTTGTAGGTAGTTGGGATTACTCTCTGTGCTTCTCATTGCTTGGTGTGGAGTTTGCACAGGAAAGATGTCCTGTCCCGCCACCATGTTATCATTTTCTTTAAAAACTGTCCACTGAAAATCATTCAGTACTTCCCCTAAATCTCATTATTTCTGGGAGTAGCCTTTTCAGAGTGCATTTACATGCCAGAACCTGTCAAACATAGTTGAGTAGAATACTGCAGCTGCTAAGCTAAAGGTATTTGGAAAGTTTTGACAAAAAAACAAATCATTTTTCTTTCATTTATGGGGTTAAAAGCTTTAAAATAATATGGGTTGCTAATCATTTATCACTAATACTGAAATTTTATCAGAGCACTTCTGACTTACTTTCCAAGTATTACATTTCAATATTTTTCCTGTCTTCATTATTCCTCTGCTTTTGTATGGAACAGGAAGATGTACATTGTTATTGATAAATGCTCACTTGAAAACAATTGCTGTGGTCACTGTTGTGATTCTGGGATGCCTGTTCAAACTAATGCAGTTACAATATTGTAAGATAAGATCAAAAGCAGAGTTTACATATACAAAACAGATAAAAATCTTACAGACTAGTGTCAGAATCACCGTTAATGGTGGCTTAAGAAATGGGTGGACAAAATGGAAAAAATTTGTCTAAACAATTTGTGGTTAAAAAGATCCACACCTTTATGTTTGTCCCTTAAAATTGCTCTTTTTCCACAAATCCTTGGAAGCTGGAGGAAAAAGGAAATACAATTGAAGTTGTTTTAGCAGAAATGTATAGTATGAATTCTAAAGTTGTGATTAATGTTAGTATTTTGCATCTCTGATAACTGCATTTGAAAGCTCAGAACTTTCCAGATAGCCCTTAAAACTTACATTATTCACAGACATTAGATGCTTCTGTTCTCAAGTGTTTTGGAAAGTTTAGGTATCTTGTGATATTATTTATAAACATTCTTTTTTAAAAAATACACATTTATATACTTTTAACTTTTGCAAGTGCTAGCCCTAAAATAAATAGCCCTGCTATTTAAGCCCTTGAAGAACTGTTGATAGGTACAAGGACTAATTGACATCACCAGAGAAGCTGCTGGAGTTTGACTCTATGCAGTCAGACTTCACTACTTGACACCAAACAAGTCTGGCTTCGCAGAGGCTTCCGTTCAAGTTATTTTCACTTTAGAGAAGTATCTATCAGCTTCTTCCTACAGCAGAATTACAGGTTTCAGGAAATTACATGTGTTTTAAGCAAATGCTGGGTTGTTGTACGACATCATATAGATCTAAAGACCTGAGATCAGTCATATTTCATGACTGTCAAATTTTGAAGGAGTGTCAGACTGGCTTTATGGCTAATAGGTTGGTGCTGAAGAGCTTGGATAGTGTCATTTACCTGTGAGAGGTCTGATAGTGATAGCCATAGAAGACGGATACAGTGGTTTAGGTGAGGGTGACTCATACATTCTCTACCCAACCATAAGAATCTCGAGCAGTCACTCAGAAGGAATTAAGTGGAAAGACTGTAAACTACAAATTTCTTGTTGAGCAGTCTGCAGATCCTTATTTGTGTATTTGGGTGGAACAGGTTGTATAACTGAATGCTGCCTTACATGGGAGCTGGAAAGGATTTTAGCCTTCCTCAGAGTTAGCATTCCATCCGCAAGTGGGGTAGTTATTTTAGTTTCTGTATATCTCTCACCCTTTTATCGTCACTTAAATCACAAATTTATCTTGTGAAGTAGGCAGGTATCACCCTCAGTTTACAGAAGCATGTTATAATGGTGCTTAGAGGTGCTATTCCTTATTCCTGAATCAGGAGACTTGTCTAGTGCCTTTGTGCTATCTTCTACCACACAACTAACAGGAGCTGTAGCCAGCACTGGTAATTATGGACTGTCCAGGATTTTAAGAGTGGAAATTACTTTCCATGTGTCAGAACTGTGTTCCTGGTGCTACACTGATGCCTCTTGATTGATCAGATCTATCTTTAACCAAATCAGCTCAGCTCCTGTCTTTTCTACAGACTGGTGTTTGTAAAAGGAAGACAGTTACTGTAACTAAGTGAGGTTAGAAGTGTACCATATTTCAAGTCTTTCCAGCTGTGAAGACAAAAAATTTATTTCCAAAACCAAAAGGCTTGCATCACATTTAACCTTGCTGTTTCATGACCAAATGAAGGGAACTACCCTCACGAGTCACGTAGTTCGAAAGAGAAAATTCATAAGAGTTAGTCTGTTATGGGTCCGTTCCTATGGGACTTCTGCAGACTTACCTCAGAAAGTTTGGTAGTGGTGTCAGCTGGGTGCCACCTTCAGCAGAAGATCCTGTGCCTTGCAGGCCAGAGAACAGGCAAACACGCTGTCAACAGCAGTAAATGGAAAAGAACATTAACAGCACATGCTAAATTTCTGTTTCTTCGTTTGAACTGCAAGCAAGTTTTTGTCTATGACTAAGCTCAAAGTAATCAGTGTGTTGCTTAGGAACACTTACAAGTGGTTCTGACTCACTTCATCCTTTTTTTTTTTTTTTTTCATTGTTGTTCTTGTTTGTTAATAGAGATGCCCTGGATGCCCTTGGTTTGAAGAGATACTGCTGCCGCAGAATGCTCCTAGCCCATGTGGATCTGATTGAGAAGCTTTTGAATTATGCACCCCTGGAGAAATAAGATTTAAAAAGTGCCATGCTGCAAGCCATGTGGAACGTATCTCTAATTCTAAACTTGAAACTGGTCTTCAGGCAGTAAAGGATGAAAGCCACCTGTAGTGCAACTGCTGAGAGATGTTTGCCTTCAGGAGAAAATACTGCTCGGAGCCACTAACCTCTTTCAAGGAAACAAAGGAAGGATGAAGTCTGCTTAACCAAGATTTGGAGATTAAATTAAAAGTTTAGATGCTTCTTTTAAAATTTGTTTGGAGTTTTGTGAACTTTTAGGTGCTTCTGCCAGCAAAAAGAAATGCTTTTCATGTAGAAAAATTATTATATTCCATAAAAATGTTGAAATAAAGGAGGTCTTTCCCTGTAGCCTTCCTGCTGTTTCTGGTTAGTGTTAAGTATGCGCTTGGATCTTGCCATTTGCTGGTGCTGGTTACTTTGAGGTTAGGAGTACTACTCAGTAATCAGTTCACTGTTTTGTGCTAGTCAGGGAAGAGGGTTAGGAACATGGGATGGAAGCTCAGGGTTCCAGTGGCAGGGAAGTTGGCAAGTTTGGTCAGTATGAGGCATGACTCCTGGGAGCTGCTGGAGCTAACGGAGTGCACCTTCCACTGCAGTTAACTTGTGGTCTCTACCCCAATCCTTATATCACACTGGGGCTGCTGTATTATAAAAAACAGTGAGTCAGATGGTGCGGTACACTTCATTTAGGTAAAACATGTATGAGTGTTCCCATGGAAAGCACTGGATGTGAGAATTTACACATGCTGGTGTGAACAGGATCAAAGTCTTGATCTTGCCAAGCACCTGCACCACGCTGTAGCTGGTACACATGCGAGCTTTCCACTTGTTAGTCATTTCATTGGCTTCGTGTTGTGCTGCGCATGTGGTGTGGTACTGCCTGGCCAGATGGAATGCTCTGTGCTCTCTTGGTGGCATGAAACACGGAGAGGTCAGCTGTACATGCAGGGCTTGTGAAGGTGAGCGGCGCTGATCCTGCCGAAAGCTCTCCCCTTCCTGCTGTATATTGGCTTGAAAGCTGGACCACGTTTCACGCTGATCTCTGACAGCCAGAAAACGCATCGTTCCGGGTGGTGTATGCACAGGCAGACACACCCTTCTCACCTGAAAATGGAGGCCAATTTCTACATCTGTGCATGCTCAGGATTCCGTTCAAATGCAGCATTGGTCCATATGTAAATGTAGGACAAACCATTGTCACAGCAGCCTTGTAGAAAACGGGCTGGAACAGATGAGACTCCTTACTTTGCGGTCTCTTACTCCTTAGTACAGTTAAACTTTTGGCACTCGCACATGGGCTGCTGGGTGAACTACACCCAGAACTACAAAGACGTTGCTTTGAACAAAACCTGGGTTCCAGAGATGGTAATTATTTTATGTGATTACTGGGTCAAACTTGTATGCACAAACCTTAAAACTCGATTGTCTCACAAAGTAAGTTGCAGGACAGCTTTGCATTTGGCTGTTAACCCCACCAATCTTTACACTTGAACTTGCTTTTCAATTTAGTACAAGGCAATAGGAGATGTTTCCCATGTTCAGCAGTTCTTCACTGAAGACATTTTAAAACTATACACTTTCTCCTAATGCAAAGAGAATTAAGCAATTAATTCTAGCACTTGTTGCATAGTTGGTTGGATAGCTTACGTTCTGCATGCCTGCTGTATTAGCTAGCTAAATGCATCTTTAAAAAAACCACAAAGCAACCTTCACTTGTCTCTGAGGCTATTTTTTCAAAGGGACATCATGAAATAGAGGATGACCTTTCCAAACTGAACTCATGCAGGACACTTTTCCACGTTAACAGTGGAGCGTTACACGGAGCTACGTGCCAGCTTGTTCACAGCCAGATCAATACACCGTGCCCAGTGCGCATTCCATGAGCTGTACTGAGAAAATGCAGCAGCCCAGGCTGGTACGTCTGGCAGAGGCAGCCGTGCATTATGCCGTGTGGAAAGCTGTCCTGCCTCAGTGCCAAAGAACTGGATTACATGAGCCGACAGGACTTTGTTTCTATCTGCAAAAGTAATTTTCTAATCTAGTTTTCTGCTTTAGAATAACATGTTTCTTTTCACAGCTGATGCCAAGTTGTCTGATACGAAAAGCTAGGGCTCTTAAATACTTATAATGAAGATGCAATTTGCAAAAACACAGCAGGCCTCGTTCAGAAATTCAAAGGAAAAAAAACAAAACCTCTTTGGTTGCTCTCGTTACTGTTCCTCAGATAGAAAACAGGGTGCAGTGGAAGCCAGTGACAGTCTGGTATCACTCTGTCAGACAGATATTACACAAGGAGCAGCAAAAAAAACTGAGTAGCAAGACTAAGTCACAGCAGGCATTAATATTAGCTCGTGCAGCTCGTGACAACCTGCCTGCACCGCAGCTTTTCGGCCGGAGTTTGCAAACACAGCATTGACCAGAAAAGCCATTTCTGTTATGTGGCGAAGCAAACAGTTTATCATGTTTGTGTGAAAGGTTGTCTCAGGAGTTTTGTTCCTGGGAGGGTTCAGAGCAGAAACAGAGCTTAAATCCTGTTCCATAAAGAGTCAGTGAATTTTTCAATGAATTTCCAAAAATCCCATCTTTCACCCCTGCTCATCGCTAAGTAGGAAAGTAATTCCCTTTTGGCTGTAATTTCTCCTGTGCTCACTGCTGCAGCTGTTAATAACATCAGCTTATCGGATCTGCTTTCTAACCTGCCAGATAGATCTCTTTGAGAAGAGCCATTAAATACGCTCACAACAACCATATTTCTTAAAGCAAACAGAAGAGATACATGCATATACACCGAAAAAAAAAAAAAAGGAAAACCCCCTCAGTTTTCCCTGAATCTTAATAAAACCAACAGATAGGCAGATAGCAGAACCAATAGATAGGCAGAGTGGCAAAAAAAGAGAAATTGTTCTGAATATGCAGCCCCTAATTACACGCAGAAATCTCAGTTGGGAGATTGCTGAAAAAAAACCAAAAATTCCACCACTCCTCTGCCATCATTTATTCACTTGATGTATAAAGTATTTTGGAAATTTTTCAAGCCTGTTTTGAAAGACTGGTGCAGGGATCGTGCTAACCTGGTATTGGAAAAGCAAGCAAGTACAACTAGAAGTGTAACCCCCTCCTCGGCCAGGACTTCACACATCACTGGTATCAAAATAATGACCTGGTGCCTGAGGAGCACATGGTGGGAGCGGAGGGCATGGAAGTACAGAGGAATCGGCTTGAATCCAGCGTCCTGCTTCTGCCTGGAGCATCAGCACCAAGGTAAGCGTTTGTTGGAAAGCTTTATGTTCTTGAAATGACAGTTTTAAGCAAAGAAAACCCTCTTGATCACGATTCTGAGACCATCTGCAGGAAGGAAGTGAAGCGCTTTCCTGCCTGTCCGTAACGAGCCTCCAGCCTTGTATTTCAAAAGGAGTTTTACTTTGAAAAACCACCCAGAAGGTGATGTACCGAGGTGTGTGCTGGGTTTTTGTTCTTCCCATGACCTTTCCCCAAATGCAGCCTGGATTTGGATACTGAAGTCTGACTTCTTGTATATACTTTCTTGTCTGTGTGAAGAAAAACGAACACTCTGAAAGCCCCAATTACAACCAGTGCACAAACTGCGTAGCTGCACGTTGCCATAGAGATGCCTAACTAGCTCTGTGGCTACAAATCTGCATTTCACTGGTAATAAACTACCACCACCCAGCACAGGAGCTACCTCTTTCCCTGCAAATAGTTCTACAGGAAAAAACAATTCCCACAAACACCCCCGGCATGCTTCCCCCAAACCAAACCAAACCAAACCAAACCAAACCAAACCAAACCAAACCAAACCAAACCAAACCAAACCAAACCAAACCAAACAACTCCAACCAAGTCCAAATAACCTGTTTGCCTCTAAACACAGTTTAATTCCAAACAGTTTCTAACTCAGTACTGATCCTAGTAAGAAAGCATTTCTCTTTAATTGCCTCTCTGAGCAGATCCATGCACATCCATTTGAGCTTAATTAGCCAGCAAGATTTCCTTACTCTTGGAACTTCTTGGTTGGGACATCTCCAAAATAATGTTTCCACCTGCCTCTGACCACCCAGATGATGCACACAGCTTTGATTTCCCTTTCAGCACATTTGCACCATGATTTACAGCGTGGCTTTGTTTTCTGATCCAATTTTTATTCAATTCCTCCAGCCAGTGAGAAAGCATTTTTAATTGTTCAATAGGGACAGCACAATAGAGGTGTTTGAAAACCCAGGACAGGAGGCACGTGGCCGAGACTTGGGCTTTGCCGTGCTGCCCGGTTTGATGTGTTGCCCACTGAAGTCTGTGGGAGTCTTTTCATTAACTTTAATGTGACTTAAAATGGCCTGCTAGCATGCGGTGCCTTACGCGACTCGAGTGTCCAGGATTAATTCATTTTGTTAAGTTCTGCTAAGAAAAGCTGTTTGAGATGCCCAAGCCTTAGATACTCAAAGAGCTTTCAGATCTTGTTGCTGCAGACCTCAGCTGTGTGTGCCTCCAGCACATAAGGCCATAAAAAAAAAAAAAGAAAGGTAAAAAATTATCTTTAGCTTCAGCATCTCCAGCCACCCAGGGGGAGCTGCAAGGCAACCGGCTTCACATTGGGCTAGTGCTTGGAGCAGCACAAGATTCATGCGGGAGCAGGTCTCATTTCAACTCTCTCCTTGACACCCCCGTACTGAAATCTATAAGGGATGTAGAGCCAAGACATGCAGAGAGCATTAAGGTTCTCACCACCGATCTAATTTCTCCCTCTCCTCGAATGCACATGTTCCAGACTTTGTCAGTCACCCGTTTTGGTGACCTACACCTTGTCCTGTCCTTGTAGGTCACACACAGCCGGGGTGAAGATGTGGAGCTCCAAAGCACCACACAAATCTCCACACAATTTCCTTCCTAGATGCATCTGCTCCCTTATTGAACGTTGTGTCTTGTAACAGCCAAGCTACAAAATTCACGCAGGAAAGTCCTTGATTCATCCCTCCCAAATACGAAGCAAGTGTTTTAATAAAATGGGTTCGTTATTTCCTGCTTTCAGGAGCTGAACAAATAGTGATCAAAGGAAGGCATGGCACAGCAGACAAAAAACTAAAAGCCTGAACGCTTTGGGGAGCACAAGAAACTGGCAGTTAACAGCAAACTTCAAAGCAATCCACAGAGGCTGTGGTCAAGACTTTGCGTAGCACCGAGAATTTTGAATTAACTCACACTCCACCCCATGGACTGGATTTGGACCTAGGAAGAATGAATACTGAATACCCGCACCCTGGGAATCAGACCTCCTTCTTTTAAAAGCAGGTCTACTTGCAGCACTCCAAGAAATTAACTGGGTTTTTTTAATAAAAAATGGAACAGATCAGTGCAGCGGTAGGACAGCTGCACTCAGCACCCACTTTCAGGTGCTGACCTTTATTGAGCTGCTACTTTCCACACTTGCTTGGGGTTCACCACAGTGGTATCTACAAGCTTGGAACTACTTCAGAGATGAACATAAATGTCACCAACCTTGCCAACACCTCTGCAGAGATCCGATCCAAGTGTATGATGCTCAACAGGATCTTTCCTCCAGCACTGGTGTACCTGGGGTCCATCCCATTCCACGCTCTCTTTGCTTTCTTCAGGCTGGTCCCATCAGCAGCAGAGGCTCCCTTAGCCTGTGTCCACATAACGTCATTGCTCGTGTCTTTCAAAGCCTGAAAAACGCTTCCCTGAAGGTGTATATTTAGGGACAGGCCTTGACAAGAACCAATTGACGCGTTACACAAGCCTTGGGCAAACTTGTGCTGTGCCTCAGTTTCCCTGCCTGTACCTGTGAGATGGCACTCACCCCGCTCTCCAGAAACCATCAGAGGTGGGCAACAAGGAGAAGCCTAATCTCACCCAAGCGCTGGTATCTTCTTGCCTCCCTGTTATCAAGGACCCCTATCATATACTGCCCACAAATCCTAATAGAATACCTTTAAATAGATTAAAAAAGTGCTTTTTGACTGTCAGCACAGCGCAGTGCAGGAACTGCTGATGGAAAGCTACTGCCCTGAGCCTGTGCAGCAATTCAGAGATCAGCAGCATCACTGGCCCCAGCAATCTAGAAGGTGCAAGAACACAGCTAAAGCCCAATTATCTCCAGCTATTTACTCAAAGCTGCTTTAAAGTCCTTCCCCTCCTCTTTTTTTTTTTTTTTTCATCTAAGTCTTCCCCATTGTAGCGCGCGTGAAGTGTGCTCCTTCCTAGTCAGCACTAGAAGAGAGAAGGGAGAAAACGCCCACTTAGTGGAGCGCTGGGGTAAGTGGCACTCAGAGCAGTGTCACTGCTCCTGGTTAAAGCTGCACTGATGAATCCCGTGCTCCTACCACCGTTTATCAGCCGCTCCCCACCAGCTGACAGGCTCTGCCCAGCTCTTCATCAATAGAGTAATGGTTTGCAATACAGCCAAGCCCTCAAGCCTCTCATTTCCAAAGAAAGTGGAAATGCAGAACTTTTATAATTGAGTTTATAAATTTATATGCAGCAATGGCATAGCTAACACTTGGGCTGGAGGTATAACGACAGGGTTTGCTGAAATTCTACCCCCACAAAAAAATATTTAAAAACAAAGCCAAGATGAGTGCTGCTCTCTGCTGTAGGCCTTTGTTTGTAATGAGATGTGCAGCTGAAGCAATTACTAACTTTATTTTTTTTAAAGGAGCAATAGCTGTTTGACTAGGAGGTCTTCCTCCAGGAATGAGCTAGTAAATGAAAGCATTAAGTTAATAAGGGCTTGAGTGCTTCAGATGATTACAGAGACAGCCTACAGCTCCACACTTCACCAACCTCCTTTTTTATTATTATTATTATTGTCAAAACAACTTGAAGAAAACCCCCTTTGGATCCACTCAGCATTAAATGCAGCCTAGACAAATGGCTACTTCCCCCCATTAAGCAACGCTTTTAAAAGGCAAAAAAATAATAATTAAATCCCACCGATGAATAATTACTTCTAATAAATAAAGAGAAACAAATGCCATTGGCCTCAGCAGCTCTCACGTCAGCTAGCCAAGCTGCCACCGAACCAAAGGATCATCGTGTCCTGCGACAGCGGTGAGCAGCCGCGTGGAGAAGCTCCGTTTCGGCTGCAGTGGGAGGCGTCTGGAGACGGACATGGCTTTGGATGGTGGAGCAGCAGCCAGAGCAAGCCAGTGGCTCCTGACAGCCCGGCGGCCCCTGGCCGCCCCACGGCCTCGCGCTGAGCACAGGTAACCCCCTTTATCCTGGTCTCAGACCACAGATGGACAAACCTGCTTCGGGCCAGGTCCGGAACAGAGATCTGCACTGTCTGGAGCGGAGCTGGAGCCTCCGCCCCGGGTCACAGGGGTCCTGCGCTGCCCGAGTGAGGGTCTGTCGTGGAGGCTGTGGCCATGCTGCCCCTGCCCCACCAGGGCAGCGGTGCTTACCCTCACCCCCTGCCAGTGCAGCATGCCCGGGCGGCCAACGAACTCCAGCTGCTTCCACTTCTCAACCCAAGGCAGATTTTCACACCAGGTGACTCCTCCAGGGGTCCCTTGGGCAGCAGAACTCTTCCTTCTATTGGAGGTTTCTTATAAACTATCCTCACCCTTTTCCACTCCCAACCCACCTCCCCCAGGTGTGTTCCCAACTCAGAACATTCAAAACTTAAACTCTGGAGGTGATCGGCTACACTAACCAGAGCGAGCTTCAGACCTTTGCTCCCTTCCACTCGCCTGCTTCAGGGGGCTCCGCCAGCAGAAGCGGGGAAGTCACATTGCTTGTGAGGCCACTGCAATATCACAAACTTAAGCTGGTTCTTTCTTTCTTCATTATTTTAAAAGCTACAATATTCAGGTAGCTCAAGGAAAAACAACCTTTGGATTTTGTCTGCTCATAAATCCATCACAACAGCTTGGGGGAAAACAGTAAATAAGGTATTGGAAGAAGAGCACAAGAGGCCAGAAGACGAGTATCTGCCTCTGGATGTGCTATTTGCAACCGAAGCCAGGTACCAGGCTGTGATATTAGTATGTGGTATTGATTTGTTCTTAATCCGGAGAAATGCCCCTGTAATGAACTCTGCTGTGCCCTTAATGATTTCATATCGAAGGATGTTAGGTGCTTTGCTCATAACAGAGTAACAGCAATTCCAAAAATAGCAAGCCTCATAATAAAATGTTATTGAGGAGCCTGAATTTCAATATAAAGGGGACTCTGCTGTACTCAAGGGCTTACTAGATACAAATGCATACTCTAAAAAGTTGTATTAAAGTCGTGTTGGCGTCTGAGTTACGGAGGCGATGTGAGATGCTACTTCAGGGAGCAGCTGAGCCCCAGGTCCCCAGGAAACTTCTAGGCAGATGTGGTACAGGCTGGATTTAATCCCACCCCATGACTGGGGCTGGATGCCTAGAAAACACCGAGATGCTTTTGAGAGCTGCCTGCAAGCGCGGGAGAGCGCAGCCACAGTGCTCCTCAGCAACAAACAGGGACAGCACGTGAACGGGGGCTGGACCAGGTGCCACGGGCCCGATCCTGGCTCTGCCGCTCACCCCCAGCCCCGGGCAGGAGCCTCCCTGCCGCTGCACCTGGTGCAAGCGGGTGGGCGAGAGGGCAGCCACCGCCGGCTGCCGTGGGAAGGAGTCGGCACCAAGCTCAGGACCACCGCGTTGGCAGCCCCGTGCCCAAGGCTGACCTCGCTTGTGCAGCCCCAAACTAAACCTGCTGCCGCCGGGGCTCCCCACCCCCGCCCAGCGCGGACCCCAGCCTCAGCCCGGTGCCATCGGCCGGACCCCTGCGGCGGGGGAGGGTGGGGGCTGCCCATCTCCCACCGCGTGCCGAGGCAGCCGGGAGCAAGGGCTGATGTCCGGCGTGGCGCGGGGGTGCACGGTTGGCAGCAGCAGTGAGTTCTGGGGCGCAGGCACGTATGGAAGCAGCGCGGTGTGGCAGCAGGCACCCTCCCAGCGTCAGGAGGCTGGGCGACGTCCCCAGAGCCAGGGGCGAGATGATCTCAGGGGGCTGCCTCAGAACACAGAGGTGTCTGTCTGCACCCAACTGCACGCCTGGCCCTGGGGAGGTCTCCTGGCCCAGAAGGGGTCAGGGATACGGAGCGTGTCACCCAGCTTCGTACCCCACTCTGCCGAAGGGCACTACCAGCACCCGTTTGCACCTTAAGCCTCGCACACACTCCCGCTACCTGGATACTACCCACTCCTGCCAGCTTACTCCTGCCCACATTGTGGGCCACTACAGCCCAGGATGCAGAGCAGGCGGCCCCCAAGGTACCCCAGCGATGCCAGGAGGAAAACACAGGGAGGGGGCAGCAGTGCTCCCCTTCAGGAGGGGACCCCACTCCTGCCCCAGCACAGCCACCCCCTTTGCAACTCCTTTTTTCCATTTGTCCTTTTCCAATCCGCTTTCCTCAAACCTCGTGGGAGCAGCATCCCTCACCGTGTGAGAACACATGGAGACGTTGTCTCCTTTCAAGGAGACATCGGAGATCTTCTCTTCATCAGGTGTGGTGGGGAGAGTGAGTCAAGGAGGAAAAGGCCCAACAGCAAGTTCAAGTGGACCGTTCAGCCTGGCTGCAAAAAGTCACCGCAGACAGGTACAGCCCCGTGAAATGGCTGAAGCAAAAGCCATCTCCAGGTTTCCTCCCTTTTCTTTCTGCATCGCTTGCCTGGCAGGAGCAGTGGTTACTCCGGCCTTGGGACCGTCTCTTTCTCACTTCACTCTGGTGTCAGGGACGCCCAAATCAGCACTTACCTGTGTAATGGCGGGGCTGTGTCTGCTCTTGGAAGCAAAAACTTGAGCAGCTCAGAGGATGTGACATTTGTTTTGTTCGCTGCAGCATTTGTTTAACCCTTGCTCCCAGCACGCAGGATGCATTGCTCATCCCACAGCTCCTGCGTAGGAAAGAGCCCGTTGCAGAGCTGCTGGAGCTAAAGCCAGTGGTGCGGCCATCCCGTTTCTGCTCCTTACCCTCCACAGCAGGAGGTGAGGGCTCATAGCACCTGCAGCATTGCAGCCCCCAAAACCTGAATCCCCCCAGGAGGGGCTGTGGCAACTATTGCTTTCCCCCTGGGCAGGGACAGGGATGCCGCGATGGTTTGGGTGTGCCAGGCAGGGCCATCTTCTCACTGGGGCAGGGCACCAGGGAGGAGAAGTTGCTCCTGCCCTTGGCCATCTGAGCTGGCTGATGGTGGTGGCACACCAGGGACACGTCTTTCTGCTAGAGCTTCTGCAGCATGAGATGGGCTACAACAAAAACAAAACACTGCCACGCTTCTCCCATCCTGCAGCCTCTCCTTCAGCACGCAGCCCCGCGCCCCACACTCCAGCTGGGCTGCTCTTGGCTTGAAGCACATCTCCCCTGCCCACAGCTCTGCCACCGTGCCCAGGGCAGTGCCACCAGCCTCAGCCCCCACGCATCTGCAGAGAGGAGCCCCTCTCCTGGGCTGGAGGCACGGAGGGGAAGAGCCAGCCCTGCAAAGAGCTGCCTGGGAGCCCCTTCAGGCCTTCCCATAACCCTCATGCACCAACTGGCTTCGTTAAGAGCAGCTGGGGGCATCTCCTGCCACCTCTAGCAGGGCTGGGGGCAGCGTTAATTAGCTGGAGGAAATAAGAGGTGAGCATTTGCATCCTACAAGCCCTGAAAGGGAGGTCAGAGCTCATAGGTTATCCAGGAGCAGTGATATAGACTGGGAAAAAAGCCATTAGCTCAATTATGCCTAATTAAAGGCATAACGGCCTTAATTATAGCCTGTTGTTTCTGCCCCCTGCCCAGGAGGGGGTGGCAACCGGGCTGCCCCTGCCTGGAGGGTCTGTGCTGTGCAGGGGGCAGGTAGAAGTGCCGAGGGGCTGTGGCTCGCTGCCCCCTCCCTCCAGGACCGTTTTCTCGGGAAAAGTAGCATTGAAAACGGCCGCTGGAAAAGTGACCGGGCTCCAAGCAGGTGAAGCAGGAACTGCCTCCCTCTCCCCAAACCCCAAACCCCCTCCCCTGCTCCAGCCCAGCTCCTGCTCCTAGTTAACTGACAGGCTGGCAGCATGCAGTCCCCCTGGGAGGTGGCCATGGGGATGTGGCCACCCACACATTTGCTTTTGGGACTGTCACTGGCAGTGGCAATGCTGT
>JAVJGJ010000002.1:34482523-34507586 GCA_035590215.1 Microhierax caerulescens | reverse complement strand
CTGTGTCACCAGCGGGTCCCCACGGCCACCCCCGTGTCCCCAGCCACCCCCACCCCACCCCCAACCTCATGCCCGCTTGTCCCCGCCGTGTCCCCAAGCTGTCCCCTCCGCCGCAGGTGACCGCCGTCCTGCAGGACCCGCTGCTCTTCTCCCGCTCGCTCCACGCCAACATCGCTTACGGGTCTGGGGGCTGCAGCCGGCGGGGGGTGGCGGCGGCGGCGCGGCGGGCGGGCGCCCACCCCTTCATCACCCGCCTGCCCCGGGGCTATGACACAGGTACCTGGTGTCCCCAACACCTCCTGGGTGTCCCCGTGTCCCCCTGTCCCCACGCCCACCCCCAACCCGTGTCGCGCAGTGGTGGGCGAGCGGGGGGCGCAGCTCTCCGGGGGGCAGCGGCAGGGGGTGGCCATCGCCCGCGCCCTGCTGAGGGACCCCCGTGTCCTCGTCCTCGATGAGGCCACCAGCGCCCTGGACACCCACAGCCAGCGGCAGGTGGGAGACACACAGCTGACCGTTAACGGGGCACCGCCGGGTTAATGAGAACGCTGTTCGCTGTGTGGTACAACAATTCACCCCCCCACCTCGCTAACCCAGGGCTGGGAGCCCTTTGGAAGGGGGAAGGCTGAGGCTGTGGCTGCTGGCAGGTCAGGTGCATCCCTGACCCACCGGAGAGAGGACGTCCCTCCCCCGGGAAGGGAAAGAGGGGACCATGACTCTGGAAAGACTGAGCATGTTTCTACGGTGGCAGGTTACTGGGGCAAAGGGGTTCCAGCATTTCCAAGCAAAAAAAGAAACGCAGATCTCGCACGTCGAAGTTTGGGCAGGCAGTACAAATCCTCCAGCAAGGCAGGAGATGTATAGATACAGCTATATGTACCCACGTATAGCTGAAGTTGTGAAGCGTTGCTCCACGCAGCCAGCACCCCGGGGACGATGCCTGGTTTAGGTTGGCCTCTACCCACCGAGGGGTGCAAGGGCTCAGTGCGACCCTCACGCTCCCCAGAGCTGCTGGACACACGCTGCAGCCATCGAAGCTGCTTCTGGGACGCCAAGGGGGGGAGCGCTGGGCTTTGCTGTCCCAGTGGGGGACACAGCAGCCGCTGGCAGAATCAGACGCAGCTGGGGCGCTGGACGCTCTCTACACTCTGCGTAGGCAGAAACTGCTCTTCCCTTGTCAGCAAGAGTCTGCTACTCAAAAAACTGAAGCCTGGAAATGCCCGATGCTCTGCAGCTCCTGCTCTGCAGGCAGGAGCCGTAACCAGAGGAGAGAAAGGTGCTGAGCCCGACGGCCTCAGCGCGTGCAGCCCCGTCCTGCTAGCGCAGGCAGCAGGGAACACAGCAGCAGCCACCTCCTCTGCAGAGTAAAAGGACTTCAAACCCCCAGTGCCTGGCGATCCGCTGTGCTAGCGAGTCACCAACATGAATTTGGTGGGCACCAGCATCCCCGCTGTGCAGGACTATAGCCCACCCAGAGCATCACGCCCCTCCCCACAAGGAATCTGCCATTTCTGAAGGCACCACGCAGGCCCTGGGACAGCGTCTTGTCAATCGACACGACCAGCCGCCCGTCCTACCCAAGGCACTTCAGGAGCGATCTGCCTTCCCCACGGCGGGGCCGCAGCAGGGGCACTGGCTCACCTTGCTGCTCCCGAGCCCCCCAGGTCTCTCTCTTCAGCATGTGCCAACACATTTGTGGGCTCTTTCAGCCGAAGCCCCTGCCCCGGAGCCGAGGGCAGGCGAGGTTGAGCCCTCAGCCTCAGTCTTGCACGACCGTGCCTTGCTGCAGTGCGAAAATCAGGTGCGTTGTCAGGGCTGGAAGCAGCAACCTCCCCTTCCAGGCCAGGGACCCCCAGCGTGACCTGTCCCAGCTTCCCAGGGGCTCGGTGATACCATGACCCTGCTGCCCAAAGAGCCAAGCAGCTTCAATCAGATGCACTTGAACTCCAGGAGCGGAATTCACAGCATGCTGTGCTGAGCCCTGAGAGCCACCGAGTGGCTGCGCCCCTCAGCTGCAGGCAGGAGCTTCCATCTGGCTAAATACAGGCATATGGGAAACTTGGAACGTGTGAATTTTCAGCCTTAAATTCCAAAGGGCACACATCTGCTCCCTCTTTTTGACGTGCCTGTGAAGCAAGGTGGCTACAAGCTACTCTACAGCACGTAGAGCAAACCCTCCGCGTGCACCAGCACGCACACCACTTATCGGTAATGCTTAAGGGGCAGCCCCGCTGCAGCCGCCCACCTACGTTCCTCCAGCCCAGATGGAAAGGGGAAGGATCTCCACTGTCTTTGGGGTAAGTGGAAACAGGGTGTAGAGAGCACAGCAGAACCCTGAGCCAACTCAAACCCTCAGCTGATCACCCGCAGGACGACCGTAAGTTACGTGATGGCAAAGGGCGCGTTCCGTCCGCCTCGGCACGCTGCACGTGACAAGAAAGCACAGCCTGTGACAAGGCCAAGAGAGGTCACCAAGTGTCCCAGTGAGCGCGGTGAGATGCCACACAGACCCCCCCACGCACAGCCCACGGCTGCTGGGCAGCACCTGGCACCCTGAGGTCTGGGGCTCCAGCTCTCAGGGTGCCCCATGGAGCAGCAGGCTGCAGCGCCCTGTGGCAGCAGGTCACAACCAGGCTGGCAAGATCGGTGACACAAAGCAGATTCTCCCCCAGTTTCCTTCTCAGCCTGGTCCCCCAGAGCAGCTTCTTCCCGAGGAGTTCCCTCCTCAGCAGCAGGATCCGAGGAATCCACATAACCCATCCGGCTCACGGCACCCCTTCAATTTTGCCACACAGAGGAAGTACAGAATCTTAAGCTTTATTTTTCTATTGGCCAGCAACTTAAAACTGGGTTATTAAAAAAAAAAAAAAAAAAAAGCAACAAATATTATTACACAGAGAAAAAGTATAAAACAACTCAATGGACACAAGCCAACTCAGCGTTCATATCTCACTCCTCCTGACCCCTCCCAACCCTGTACAACACACTTGAAGGGCATGGGTGAGGGCAGCTATGAAGATATGCTTAAGAAACTAGAAATATTGCTTCAAGCAACATGCTCAATATTTTCCTCTTAGTTAGTAGTCAATACTTGTCAGGAACTTGATTATAAAACAAGAAATAATTTAGAGGTTTCTCCTTTAGATCATTACACAATAATTTAGATTTCTTTCCCCTCTTTCCTACTGCTGTGGAACCAAGGATACACCTCAGTTTCCCCACCTCTCTTTCTGCATTAGTTAAGGATTATTTCACGGGGCTGACGCTGATGGGGGAGTTTCAGATTGACCTGCTCTGAATTTTAACTTGTCACCCTTTAGCACCAGTCTAAGATTTCTGCTCTGCGAACTAAAAACTCCAGGATGCTGCAAGACCCTCTAGGGGCCTGGATGGTTTTGCTCCTGTTAACTTTCTGCTGCCGAGGGGACAGGGCTCAGCTGGCACCACTAAAAGGCCAGGAGAGAGAAGAGATTTGTGTGTTTATAGACGGGCTTGCCTTCACTGCTTTGAAACGCCAAAACCCCACAGCCCTTCCTCTCATGGGTGGACCAGGCCTACCAGGAAGGTGAGAACAAGCCAAGAAGCACACAAGATCCTATCAGTTCAGGCTAAGACCCTGTTGGCATCATGGTGGCACTAAGTCCATGGCAGTGGCGATGCCTACATCCTGTATGTACCCAGGATCCCAATGCAGAGAGAGTATTTCATTAAAATTTACTCCTCTGCAGCAAACAGACGGCTAACCCAGCAGTACCAAGTTACCAAGTACACTGGGGGACCTTCTCGGCAGTAACCAGTAAAGTGGGCTTCTAGATCTCATTAAAGAGCCAGAAAACCCTCCACTGCTTAATGAGCTCTTTGGAGGCTGATAAAGCATTTGTATGTATTAATTTCCTGCCCAAGAGAGACAAGCCTGGAGATTTTAATTAGAAAGATCAAGCCAAGGGCATCTTTCAGCAGGTAAGAGATGGGGGAAGGTACTTCCACTAACCGAACAGGCCAAAGGGTAGCAAGATGTGCCAGCTCCACAAACAGACCAGCTCTTCACAAAACCTCAAGCAGGGGATAGGTAGGAGGAAACAAAGTTCTCTCACCCACACTGGAAGCCACTCAATAAATACTGGACCCCAAAGAACTGGAAAGCGGTCCGTCATCTCTGCTCCAGAATCGCTAGGAGACAAAAGGCCTCTTGTGGCTCCTAATGGCACTGGGCTGGGGGAAGCTTCAAGGAAGAGGAGGAAGGATTGCTGAGAAATCCTAAGGCACCCACATCTTGGCAACGTCAGAGTCACGGCAAGATTTCAGCTGCCCCAAGTTGTGCTCCTGATCAGCAGGGAGAGTAGCTCCTGCCCCGAGTCACCAGGCAGGCACCCCCTCGGGCAGAGAACGGCTGTGTTAGGACATTGGCACACACCTGGGAGGAGGGAGATAAATCTCCAAAGTATGAGAGACTCAGATCTGGCTCCAGCTCAGCACAGAAACACCACCCCTCCTCACGGTCAGTGCCCGGTGCTGCTAAGCCACTTCTCAGAGAGCAAGCCATGCTCTTGTATAGCATCCCGATAGCTTCGTGTTGGCTCAGGAGAAGCCTCAAGAGAAATGGCCCTGGATAAATCTTGCTTCGGAGTTGTATCAAGGGACTGTTTCGCTAAAGCTTCTGGCAGAAGATCCACAGCTCTTTGGTTTCTCGACAATGAAGAGGACCCTGCTGAACTCCTGGCTGCCTTGTACACACAAGGAGGGTGACTTTCCCCTGCAGGGGAGGCAGGTAAGGCGTGTGTGGTTCGAGAGGCATTTAATTACAGAGCCAAGTCCTCAGGTTACAGACACTTCTGTGGTGGTGGTGGAGAGTGGTCAGGGTGGCAGGCGCTAAGGGAGGTGGCAGAGGGGGAGCGACAGAGTTCCCACAGCTATTAATAGGGTTCTGATTTCAAACTCTTGTACAAGCAACAGGTGAAAATCATCCCAAAGATCTACAGGGGGTAAAGAGAAGAGAGAAATGCATGACACAACAGAACGGATGCAGCGGAGGCGGCAGCTTGCAAAGTAACAGCCTGGACCCAGACCGAAGCAGCAGCTATCTCCTGCCTGGGGACACCGCACTCCAGCTCTCAGTAAGCAGCAAGAGAGAACATAATCTGTGCTAATCCTTGTAATTCATCACCAGCAGCTTCTCTGGGGTGTAATTTGGCTACTTTCCAGAACAAAGGGAAAGACGAGGGATTCCCAGACACATCTGCATCTGGAAGAAAAGAACATCCTATGCCCTCCCCTCTAAAATGGGAGTGGGGGGCCTCCATATCCTACCCCTTATTTATATTTTTTATAAATTTATTTTTATATTTTTATTTATTTATTTTTATTTTCTATTTTTATTTATTTATTTTTATAATTTATATATTTATTCATCACCCTCTCCCAAATCCTTTGCAGACCCACAACGCCGTTCTTCAGTATGACACAGCCGAGGGAGAAATTCTGCATGACTTAAAATAACCCTGATGAGCCGGGGTAGGAAACTCGTCCAGCCCGGCTCTACAGCCGTGCCGGCTGTCACGGCTCAACCCCACCAGAGGTCTCTCTCAGGCTGCCAAAGCTCCTGCTGCGGCCAGCACAGCCCTTCCCACAGCCCGGAGCAGGAGCAGGCTCTCCCCCTTGCCCGGCTGGCAGTTCTCCTTCACCAGGAGTAAATTTTACAGACCGCCAGAAAAGGCTTTGGAGCTAGTGCATCCTTGGGTCCCCGAAGTACCTAGCAACTTCTCCTGGCCAGGCAGGGAAAAGCCTAAAACATTTGATCTTTTTTTCCATACCTCAGCTCTGGGGTTCCTTTAACTTACCCAGCACCCCCAAAACTCCACTCAGCCCTTTTACCTGCACACAAGCAATGCTGATCCCCACTGCCCCGATGATTTTCAAATGCTCTTGAATGAAGTTTTCCAGCTTGGTAATGCAACCACTCTGCAGGGTGAAAAGAGGGACATGGAAAATCAACTTCATTTTAACCTCACGTTCACTTTAATCCAATGGTTGTGACCCTTGAAAGCAACACTATAAAAAACAGCGTCTGTGAGCAATCTCTTCCCCTGACACCGCTGGAAAAACTACACAGATGCTGTAAACTGCTGGTTTGCATTGCTCTGGACCTACTGGCTCAGGAACCATTGAAGAAACCCACGGCAGCTGCAAGCTGGGTGGGAGAAATGCAGCAGAACCAGCCACATCATACGGCGGGAGCACGTAATTTTTCTCCGAAATACGTGGAAAAAGGTTCCCACACTCGCTGCCTAGCACATGCCTGGAGAGGCTATTTACCCCTGTCAGACCAAATGGCCCAGGAAATGCTCCTGAGTGGATTCAGTACCAAGAACTCGAACACAACAGGAGCCTTTTAAGAGCAAATTCCTCCCACCGCTCTTTAGGACAGCGATTACTTTCAGGGTGAACCTGGAAAGCCAGGCTCTCCCTGCCTCTGCCTTGCAACTGCAGCCTTGGCTGGCAGCGTGGCCTTTCCCTCCCTGTTTCAAGCCCAAGTTTTTGTTGTCATAAGGCAAAAATAAATCGGTAAGAGTACTTTCTGGGTTTTTTTGGAAGAGTTCCTTTTAAATAAACTGTTTATCGAGGCAGGCTTTCCATGGTAACATCAGGGGGATTTATTGTGTAGGCTACAGCAGAGCCCCAAGGGTGCTGGGGGCCCCAGGAGTTTACGGTGAACACGGACACCGAGATGCACAGGGGAGAGGGGAGGAGCGAGCACACAGCCCTCCAGGGAGGGATGGCAAAGGCCTCGCTTTTCCCACACCAACAGTAGGTTTTAGCATCAGCCCCAGCTGCCCTGATATGAAGCAGTTAGTCCTGTTCCCTGATCTGACCCTTTTCTAGGTCTTTCTTCCCCCACACCACTAAAATCCTTTCTGAACGCTGACTGAGACCTCCTATCACGATATGCAGCATCTGACTGCGGATCCAAATTGCCCCTTACAGCTTTCTCTCCCCTAGAGCTACCCCAACACATCTGGCACCCACCAGGGCCTCTCAACACAGCTGGGGCAGATACCTCCAGCTTCACACAGCACGGAGAGAGAGGATGGGAACTGCCAGCCCTGCCCCTCCAGCGGCTGTGGGTTTGTGCTCTCAGAAACACCTCATCAGCCCTTGGACTCCATTCTGCACTCATGGGTCTCGCCTGGAAGGCACAAACCTTATCACAGACTGGTTAGGGTGGGAAGGGACCTCTGGAGATCAGCTAGTGCAGCCCCATAAGGCAGGGTCACCTAGCGCAGGCTGCACAGTCACAGGTTTTGAATGTCTCCAGAGAAGGAGACTCTTATGGGAGAGTCTTCTTCCTGAAGAGCAAACCCAAGCCAAGCAGCCATAAGTGAGAGGGGCTGTGGTAGATCAGAAAGACTGGCCTTCATCTCCCCGTTCATTCCACAAAGACACATGGTTGGCTCCCTTTTAGCTGTTTGAGTTGTTTGGCTTAATGCAGATGTTAATTCATACTCCTCTTCTGAGTGGTGCTCAAAGCACAGACTGTGAGAAGAAATACCTGCTCTCACAGGGCCACCTCTTCACCCACAGCCCTCCCTAACTGTCAGGGGGACAGGAACAAGGAAAAAGCTCTGGCTGCTGCTCCCCAGGCTCAATACAGCCAGCCATGGGGCTGGTACCACTGACCAGAAAAAAAGACTATGCTACCCCATAGAAAGCGTCACGGTCAGTAAGTTAAAGCCAGCTGGCAGGGCAGGAAGGTGCCAAAATAAATGCAAGAACTTCTACCAGCCTTATGCAAACTGAATGAATAAAAGGTGTGAGTGCTACCTGTTCGCTTACTCAGGCTGGGATTCAGTTTGCTTCTAGAAAACAGACCAGCCCCTCCATCTCAACTCCAGCCACCGGCTCAGCCCAAACTGCAGCCCACCGGAGCTGGCCTATGTTTCTGCTACAGGGCCCTCTTTCTTCCCATATGCTGCTTCTTCGTGCTGTAGGTCCGATCCCATCCTCTCAATCAAGGACCAAAGTGTTTCCATTTGCACCTCACTGAGTAATTCCAACGGCAGGAAGCTGTGGCAAAGGTAGGGCTCACATCCAAGTCTCTTGCCAGAACCAACAACCTCTCCCCAACTTCCCCCTATCGCTAGCATACTCTAGTAAGAAATGTAATTTATTATTTTTATCAATATTTACATATAAAATAATAGCCTAGACGGCTGGACGCTGAGCTAGAGAAATTAATTCTGCTTTCTAAGGAATCCTACTGACCTTGAAGCCTACCGACAGCTTGCAGCAACAACCCAACACCCTTGCTCCCTGCCCACCTCCTTTACACACTTTGTGACAGGCGGCTCTGAAGCTCTTTTCCTCTTTACCTCCTTGTAGATGTTGGAAGGATGGTCCCTTCGGCCACACAGGTCGGTTATCGTCTTACAGCAGCTGTCTGGGACTTTCCGTCCATTGGCCTCTGGGGATTTGATCCACCCGCAGTCAGCCCAGTCTGTGTAGTTGTTGCTGCCGCAGCACTTGAACTGCAACACACAGAGCAAAGGCTGAGCCTGCAAGCGCCGCAACCTCCTTCTCCCCCCAGCCTCCCACACCGTGCCCTGGCCTTCACCATCCTTTGCAGAGAGACTCCAGCTATATCACAGGTTTGGTTTGGGTTTTTTAGGCTCCTATAACTATTAGTCGCTTTTGTCTTAAAAAGTCCCCCCAGATGGTCACTAAATGCCAGCTTCATCCATCTTTTGGCAGCTGCGGCGTTTGGTTACTGCTGGGATGAACTGTAACCAGAGCGCACCTGCAGCTGCCTCAGCAATTAACCACTGGACTGGAGCGTTCGTGGTGATAACAGCGTAACTTTAATTACCGGTTACTACGGCAAACGCGCCTGCAATGGCAGTATGCATACAGCCGGCCCCAAGCTCTGGAAGTGCCCGTCCTTTCTGTGGGACAGCCCGTCAGAACTGCAGCAGCCCTCACCTGAACAACCCCTGAGCCCGGCACAGCCACCAACAGAACAGAAGGCTCTTCTTTCATTACCTCTTGCTCTCCAGGGCACCGAGGGGCTTAATGAAAAATGTCAGCAATTCCTCCACAGCTTTGAAGTGGTAAGTAGAAACAGCTGTCAGAGTGACTTGGCTGCTCCGGTTCACTCCGGGAGCAATTCACATGTTGTTTCCCCAGTGCTGCTGGGCACGCAATTCAGGGATCGCGCTGTGCAATTCTGCCGGTTGCATGGCCCAGGCCCTGCACCTCGCCCAGCGTTGTCTTGAACCAGGAGCAGCAGAACATACTCTCCGCATACAGAAGAAATATCTGTATGTCAGGAGCCCACAATGCCTTTTGTGCATGATTTTAAGCCCTGCATTAATTCTCCCTGCCTCTAAAGACACTCACCTCCTGCTGCAGTTTGTCCACTGCACTGGTAACACTCTCTTCTCCCTCCTTACGGTACTTCTGGGTCATGGTGTTCTTCAAATTTTGCTTCAGCTCCATGCTCAGCTGAATGGAAGAAACACATGGGATAAAATCACAAAGCAAACTCACCCCTCAGAGTGACCCAGAGCCCTGCATGCTCCAAAAGGAAAGCAGAGCGCCCAGTGGAAGCTACAGCTTCCTTCAGGATCATCCTCCAGGGTTGGACTGGACAGGCTTATTTCCAACTGATTACAGATCATGCCTCCATTTTAAAAACTGGAAGAATGTGCTCCTGGACCAAATTTCAGCCTGTGTTACACGTCACCATATGGGTCCTCCCCTTGAATATGTAAAATTGCCAAGACATGCCTGCATCAAAACAGAATACAAAACTGTGCCTGCTAAAATATGAATAAGTCTACAAGACCATGTGTGGTCCTCTCCCTCTGAAGCCCGTGACAAAATACTGTGACAAATCACTCTGTCCAGGAGCAGGAAGAAATCAGAGTCCTGGGCATGCTGGCCTGAAGCCACGGTCTGAATAGCTCTTGTACTGGCATCAAAAAGGATGCCACAGGAGGGAATTACGCATGTGATTGCAAAAGTATTGCAAGGCCTTTTTTGGTAACAGTGACAGAGAGACAAAGTCTGATTCTGCAAGTACAGAATTTCTGAAAGCATCATCATAAACCACCGGCATGTTCAGGTGACTGGATTCAAACATTTATTCCTATGGAGGCTCTTTTAATCTATGTGAATTCTTCTCAAACATCCAAGTGAGAGCCAAAGAGCTGCATCCTTTTTTTTGTTTTTTTCTTTTTTTTTTTTTTGCCATCCTGGTTCATACAGCAACACTGCTTTAGTCAACACCTATGAAATGCTAAGTCCCCTAGACCAATAAACAATGTCAACATGCATTTTAGATTGGGTCAATGAATGAAACAAGTGGGCAACCTCTCTGTACACCTTTTACTCTACACATTAAGTAGTAAATGAGAGGTCAAACATCTGGTTATGCCAAACTACAAAATACAGTCTGAAGTTTATTCTCCCTTTGAAACACTCTTTTTTTCCAACCCCATGCGTCAAGTGGGGACAACACCTACCTCACAGAGACGATATGAGGCTTCATTCATTACCATTTGCAAAATGCTTTGAGATCTTGGGCTGGGAGCTCTACAGAAGTGCAAAGGACTTAGTGTAATACAAAGAAAGGAAAAGGTTCAGCAGCTGGAAGGCATCAGAGGCAAATAAAGAGGAGAGTCCATTAGCAGAATTATTACTTGGGAGAAAAGCAGTTACCTGCGGGCTCACGGGGAAGAACTGCAGCATGGAACAGAGATAACAGAAGAAACAGTTTAGCGCACACACACACACAAGCCTTGGATACCAAAGCAAGGGCGGAAATAAAACCAGTGGCAAACAGAGCAAGCGGCTTGCAACCAGGAAAGAAGGGGGATTTGTCAGCCAGAGGGCAAGGGGAAGGGCAGCTGTTGACCAGAGATGCCCACAAGCGATCTCAGGCACTGGAGGTGCAGCTCTGAATATGCTGTCCCTTATTTCAACCCAAGGACCAGCTCTTCATCCACTGTCATGTATGAACCTCGTGCCTCTGCATGGATGGATGGACGGACCCTGGCTCCCTGCCATGCCTGCCAGGTGGATCTTCCCCTGTTAAAAATGCACACTGGCACCACTGCCCTTCCTGGCAGGAGCCAGCACGGCTCTTCGGCTCCTTGCTAACCGCCAGTGCCCATCTTAGTGAGGCAAAACACAGAAGGCCCAAGAGAAAAAGGAACGGCAAAGAATCCCGGCAGTGAAGCCAACACGATGGGATGTCCAGCTGCTTTTCAGACAGCCAGTTGACAACAACCCTAATTTGCCACTTCCAATCAATTTCCAGACATGAGAGCAACTTTGCAAGCTGTCTGTGCCTTGGTGGTTAAAACTCCCTTTGAAAACAAAGCGATGACTTCAGCCTCTTCTCTCTGCAACTGCAAAAAGTGCCAAGCTAGAACTGCAGCTGTGGGGAGCCTGTGCTCTTCTCCAGCCCCTCAGCTGGGCCAGTTGAGTAACACTTTCAAAAACTTCTTGACCTGGAAGAACCTCTCAGCTCAACCATTCGTTATCTTTGCCAGGTCAGAAGCATGGCGCTAGCTTGTTGGACACAGCAGGACCTGTTCCTATGTCCTGAACACAGTAAGTGGCGCTAACATGATTTGAGCTGCTTGCACTACGCCCTGGAGGGCATTAAGAAAGTTCCTGTATCTATGCAGCCTCAAAAATGGTCTTCTACAAGGCTCTGCAGAAAACCAGCACACAGGGGTGAACAACATGAAGGAGCTGAGTAGCAAGGCTGAGCAGCCTTCCTAGAGCAACCACCAGCGAGCGCTTTGCCAAAAATAGTAAATAATTCAAGGTCTTCTGTACAGGGAGGGGAATGAGTACAGACATGTGGAAAGGCGAACCACAACCAGACCCCATGTCCCAAGCCTCCAAGCCCAATTCTGGCTGGAGGAACAGGATGATAACCAGCTGTTTTACCTCCCTGGTTTGAGTCTCTAAGGACTAATGTCCACTCACCTGCTGGTAGTAGATATAGGCCAGGATTCCAGCAATGATCTCCAGGAGAAAGATGCACAGCAACAATATGAAGTACTGTAAAATAATGGGAAAAGCAAGACATTAGAACAGAATGTAAGGAGATGCTGGGAGCCAGCTTTTCATTCGCCCGAAAAATGTACAACACACCCTTCATCGATGCTCTTTCTGCAGCAGTGTTCAAAGGCAGGGGCTGGGATTAAGACCTCAGTAGGGTAGGAAAGGAACAATCCCACCGATTAAAAAAAAAACAAAAACAAAAAACCAAACCAAGTCATAGGATAACTGAAGGCAAGCAGCAGCAAGTGTGAGTTTAACTCACAAAGCCAGAGGGATGTTGAGAATGGAGAAGTGCAGGCAACTGAGATCACAGGATAAAAGAAAGTGGTTGCTGGATAACCCAATGACCACTCGTTATCACAGAAAACATCTGATTCTGACATCAATTAAAAAAAAAACTGAAACTTTTGCTTGTTTTGATATTGTTCAGGGCATTTCACCAAGTTACGAAGGAGTATGTTATAATGATGATTCAACAAAGCAACTGATTCACATTCAGGACTGTGGCTATTATGTTCTTCTGAATTAGGATCTAGAGGAAAAAGGTCAGGATCTCAAAATCAAAGTGAGAAGAGCTCTCAGAAGACCAAGAGGAGAACATGACTATTTCTTAAAATGGCTTAATGGCAGTGAAATGGAGTAGGATGTGCCCTGCTTACTGCAAGGAGAATCCAATGGACAGTACAGAAAACCGTTTGGGAGCACCGTTCCTATCCACAAACAGGAAGGGAAGCCAAGCCTAAAGGAGGAACATGTGTACTAGGTTAAAAGGCCTGGGCAGGCCTGAAGATAGAGGGTGATGTGGCCACTTTCTCCGCAGGGACAAAGAGAGCTTTCCAGGGAGAAACCCTGCTCTGACACGCAGCCCCTGCCTTGCTCCTGGTCAGCAGCAAACAGTTGCTTTACAGATCCAGGCTGTTCTACCCTCGTTATTAAATTTATCTTTCTGTAGATAAAGCTGAGGAGACACCAGTTCCAGCCATTAACAAGTCCTTGTAAGAGCTGGCCTCCCCTGGGCAGAACAAACAAAGTATCTCCCACTTTCTGCTTTACCCCCACCTTAAGAAATGGCTGTTCCCAAGGGACGGAGCACACTGCTCCCTACAAACGTAACTGGACATCAAACCATCTCTTCCTGGCACAAAGCAGGACAGTGAAGACCTGGATGCAGCAAGCTGACCTACACAGCATGGCTGCCTTTTGTTGCACTCCCGCTGCGCACCCTCCTCCGCTAGGTATTGCCAAGCCCCTCTGCAGGGGTAAAACAAGACAGACACAAACACTCAGGCTTCCTCTTTTGCCCCTGCTGGGATTCAGCAGCTGCGAAGGACGGACAGCTGTGGTTTATCTGCAGACCAGGCTTTAATGTGAGCACCCTATCCCAGAGCTCACCCCCCAGCCCCACACTGAGGGTCTCTGCAGGCCCTGTACAAGGTACCCATTCATACCAGGAGCATGAGTCACCCAGTGGAGTTTGGGATAGCTGAAGGCTGGTCCCAACACTCAGAGGAGTTTGAAAGGGGGCAAGAAAGGATTGGCATGCCTTGACACAAAGGCTGGCGTTCTTTTGTTGGGATCTAGTTATGCTCTGACATCATCTCTCTGACAAGGAGGGGGCAGGAGGGGGGCAGGATGCTGAGAACAACCAATGAACTGGAAATCTTTATTTTTCCTTGCTCTGTGTTGTCACGTCAAAGGCATTCAGGTAGAGTTGAGATGTGTCATCACAGCTCAGCTCATTGTGCTGGCTCACGGTGGATAGAAACAGACACCCAGCAGACCTTAAAAAATTTGGGTCACAAGGGCCCTGTAAAACCTCGTTAAAGGAAGTTAGTGCATCTGCCACCCACGAATCCAACCTGTCTCTACTGATACAATCCAACCTGTCTCTACTGATACACTGCATCATTATCCTTATCTCAGTTTCATCATTGCCTCAGGGCTGCTTCCAAGTATCAGGCTGACATGGAGGAGCAGCAGCTCTCACTCTGGACACACACAGAGCACAGGGCTGCTCTCCTCGCTCTTCAGCAGGAGTTGCAGGGCTTTCTTACAGAGGTCTGCTCTGGGAAGGGTACGCCAGCTCTGGCACAGAGCTGCAGGGACATGCCCTACTCACTTCTGAGAGGCTGAAAAAGAACAAGACAGAAATGTGGGATCACCCAAAAGCCTGTAGTAGACACATGCCTGGACCTGGGTGGGCTCTGGGCAAAGTTTACTCTTACTCTGTCTCCAAGCCAGAGTCAGAGCTATCTGGTGTCTCCTCAAGATCTACAGGGTCCAGATTTCTTCCATCCAGCTTCAAGGGTTAGACTGAAGCACCAAGATGTACTGTGTTAATCTCTGAACAACCCAAGGAATGGTTCAACCCACCTACAATCCAAATCACTCAAGATCGTTCTACTACCTGAAGAAGAAATATACAGCAACCATACTCCTAAATCAGCAATCTCGCTTCAGAGGGAGTGCTCCAGGCTGAAACGCAGCAAGAACAGAAATCATAACCAACATGTGTTCCCTTCTCCCTATCCAAAGCAGCTAACTAGAAGTGGCAGTGTGAGGAGCCAAGCCTGAAGAAAGCCACCTTCTTTCTTCAGATGCAAGTCTTTTATTTGACAGGTCCTTTTCTGTGAGTCCTGCTTGCATATTTTTGTGTACAAAAGCATGCATCTTGACTGAAGTACAATATAGTAGTGGTCTCTGTGCTTGCAGAGCTGGACTGCAGCATCACGGCCAGCCAGGCTGCAGATCCACTGCTGTGCCTCCTCATGGAGCCAGAGAAACACCACATCTACTGCCCAAACCTCAGGACATCACCTGGCTAAGGAGGGACATGAGGAAGGCAAATAAGCAATGACATTAAAAAAGTACCACAGCTGAGAGCGATCAGCAATGAAATACCATGAAAAGCCTTGAAGTGGGCCCATAAAACTCACAGGTAGAAAAGCAGCAAAAAAATTCACAGCTTCCTGAACCTTCAGCAGAAAAAAACCTCTAAAAACCCGATATACATTTTACAAACAACAAACAAAGCTGGCACTAACTGATTTCTAAAACCACCAAGGAAACCCTGGGGAGAGCGGAGATTGCTGCTTACAGCACTCCCTCCCGTATTTATGCGGGTGTCTGGTACAGAGAGAAATTGGGACAGGCTGGCACAGACCCCAGGGCAGTGACTGCAGAGCTGTAAGAATTACTGTCTGAGCTCAGAGCTGGCAAAGGCCCCCAGCCAGGCTCACCCAGCCCTGGCAAGCACAGCCCTCTCTCTTGTGCAGATTACTCACCGGCAACCGAAGCAGAGCACAAGCAAGAAGAGACAATAGGCCTGTCACAACCAGCCACTCCAAAAGGACGCGTGGTGTAAGGAGACAGAGCGACCTTTTGTTCCCAAGAGACAATTATTAGTTTTCTGTAGCAGAATAACAAAGAAAAACCCACCGGATTTTGATCCGTGGCTTCTGGCTGAGGCAAAAAAAAGACAAAGGGGGATCTCTTTGGCGTGGAGACTAAGTGGAGCAAGGCCAAAACAGACTGCTACAGACCAGGAGCCTAATGAACAAGCACCAGCAATGCACTCCTCTGTGTTTTATCCTCCCTTCCCGACCCTCTGCCTCTCATGGGGATTACCAAGCCTTCAAAGCAGTGGTACCAGCATCAGGCTTGCTCACAACTCCCATTTTCTGCTCCTCTATCTAAATGAAAGAGGGGGAAACGGGACAGTCAGGTGAACGAGCATTTGCAAAGGAAGGAGCTGGTGAAGAGTTGCTGAAGTATCCTTTTCTGTAACTGAAAGCAAAGAACCACTGATTGTTATTTCAGTCACTGCACTCACCACTGCAGCCCAGATACTAAAAAGGACTGGCGCCACGCTCCAGACCGAAACGGAGATCTGAGAGGGAGGAAGCAGACTAGAAACCCTAGGGCTGGTCAAAAACCTCCGCGTAGGTGGCTGAGCAGGGAGCTCAGGAAGTAACACAAGGAACAGCGTAAAAGAAGGAACAGATTATCAGATTGGCCTGGCTTTTTTTGTGGAAGCAAACCCGAAATCATTTTTTTGCAATTAAGGAAAATATTAATTGGAAATGTTCTGATTTTTGACAACCAAGTGAAAAAAAGGTGTTAATTTGGCATGAACCTACTGTCATTAAAAGCCAGTTTTGTTGCAGGTGTTTTATATTTTCCTCTCTCTTCCCATTTTCCAAAAGAGAATACGGCATGGGCAGGGAAGAAAGAAGAGACAAAAGCCAGGAGATTTTGTCTGGAACGGTTTCAAGCGGACATCCTTACACAAAGTATACGTATTACGACTGTACTTTGTACTTTTGCATCATGCAGTGCTAAGCACATTCTTTGGGTGGATGAAAGGAAATGCTTTGCAGCAGAACCTGCTCCCTAGGACAAGGACAGTACTGCTGTCAGGAGCAGGAGGCCTGGGGGGCATTTGCTCTAGGACAAACAAACAACAGTGATGCAGAACACAACCAAGATGTTCCCTTCCCTCCCAGCGTGGTTCAAGAGGAAACAGGGTGAATGCTCCCCCAAACAAAACCACCAAGCAAAACTTACCACTCTTAGCAAATTCCGACGCTCTTTGAAGGTGGCACAGCAACCAAGGATGCCAGTAACCATGACGACCACCCCAGCCACCACCAGAATATAAGCAGTTGCCGAATACGTGCTGGAGGAGAGCAGGCTGATGTAGTCGCTTTTCTCAGCTAGGGTCCAGGTGCCCACCGCCATCACGGCCCCGCCAGCCAGCTGGGGAGGGGAGAAGCAAGCAAATGAAGGGCATCGGATGTACGAACTTCCTCACCTCCCAGAGCAGCTGCGCTGGGACACCAGGATGTGCCTCAGCTCTGGAAGCTAAGCTCATGATCTACACTAAAGGAAGGACTCCCAGAGGTCTCACTGGGACCAGGAGCAGGCCCCAGTCCACTGGAGGAGCCGAGCTTCGAGGCAGCCCGTTTAGCTTGCATCTTGGGCTGCCTGGGATGCTACCTGAAGCATCTACCTGTGTACAGCAATTCACACTTGGGCCAGAGCCTTCCCAAATGTAGCCACACTGGGCAAATATGAAACAATGTCAAGTCTACTGGGGTGCTACCTAGCAGCAGAGGGGAAGAAAACAGCTTTACATCAGCAAGCTTTCCACTCTGTCAGGGAGCAATACCACCAATAAATGACAACCATGCCCCATCTCCTTCCTAGACAATACATCTGGGGAGAAAGCAGTCAAGGAGCCAAAAAGCCTGGCTGATTAAACTCTAACCCTTGCAGCAAATGAGCATGGAGAAGCCAGCCAGACTCCTAGCAGTCCCTTCTCTCTTTGCAAGCCTTGTGTCTCTGCAGGGTTCTATGCAGCTTCTAGCAAGCTCAGACAGTTTTCCTTAAAGGTCTGGCATGGACACTCCAGTGCTGTCCCAGGCAGCAAAGGAAAAGACAATGCTTTGGCATCAGCAACTTTCTGGTGGAAAGCATGACTCTGGGAAGCTCTAGTGTGGACCCAGCTGCAAGAAGGTGTTTTGTTATCCTTGCTCTAGCTGTCCCACTCCACTGCCAGGACCCCCTCTGCCATTTTGAGGAGAGGAATGGCAAGACAATGGAGTCCTCAAGCTCTCTGAAAAAGCAAGCCGGGTGAAAAACAAAGCCTGTTTTCAGGCTCCCTGTTATTTTCTATGCTTGGTAACATGACCTAGAAACAGCCAGAGACTACAGCATCAAACCGTAACTTCTGCAGCCTGGGCAGGAGAGCCCAAGAGATGGGACTGCACCCCACAGCACGAAATCCGAGTACCACTGAAGTCAGTGCTTTCTGCCAAAGACTTCATCGAGCCCAAGATCTCTGTACTCCTGACACCAGAACTGCAGCGCCATGTCAGTTTCTCTGAAACAGACTGGAGTTTCTTACCCAGAAAAAGAAGTTGAAGATGAAGAGCAGGTACTTGAGACAGATGGTCCCACATGTTTCCTTCTTTTCCGTATACTCACGCATCTTTCTGGCTCAGTGAGTTCCTGGGAAAAAGAAAAAAAATCAGAAAAGCTTGAGTCAGTCAGTCATCACACCCCCTCTCCCAAAAGGCCAGCATTACTGCTCTCCTCCTTCAAGAACTCACACTTCCAACCTGTTGCTGAAGTAAGGCAGTGAGCAAGCCATTCAACTGACTTCAGGGATGCTGAAGTGCATCAGACACTGCTTGATAAATAAAGAGCTCTTGTATCCATCTGGGTGACCTACACAGCACAAGACCTTGCGCAGTATGAAAGGGAGGCAGATGGTACCAGCCAGTGGCCTTCCTGTACTGCCTTCATCGTCCTTCTCTCTCTCCATCCTGCTGTCACTTCGGGAGACTCATTTGCCTTCAGTTCACTACCTGCAGCGGAGGGATCAGACCTACCGCTGTGCAAAAGGTCAAGCCAAAACCATGAATTGTGATCAATGTTACGGTGAGGAAACTTCAGCCCAGTTCATGCTCACTTCTTCCTATTTCAACTGAAATAATGAAGCCCCAGACCAGTTATCCAGAAAAATCCTGGTATCTGGCTCTATGCCTGCAGCCTGTAACTGCTGCTTCGGTAGGCAGCGACAGAAACCTCTGTCTTTGACATTTACAGAATAATTTGTCTCCAAAGAATATTCTTTCCTCACTGGCATTAGTTACAACTGCCTTAAATAGATCCCCCTCTAAGTTTGGGCTATTTTTAATCTTTGCAACTGTAACTGGGAACATACTTGTTATCCATTCAAATGCCCTATCCTTTTTGAACCCCAGCAATACACTGGAATAATTTAATTTTCTTCTTCACTCTGCTTATTTCTCATGGCCCTTCCCAGGGGCCAGCTGTCTCCTAGGGCAGCTGTCCCAGCTATTAAGAGGCAGAAACATAACCATCAAGCTTCAGATGATCTGACTGCGTAAAACGCCACTGCAGATACATAACAAACGGGAGTCCGCTGCGGGTCAGCCCCAGCGCAGTGTTACAGGTCTGCTACACTCTTGAGCAGGTTTCCCTGAAGTAGCTCTGCAGCAAGTGCAGCTCCATGTCACTTCACCGTCTCCTGTTGATGCCAGAAGACCTAACCTCTCAAAAAAAAAACAACCAAACAAAAAAGCTCTCACCACTGCCTGGCCAGGCAGACCAGACAAAAGCATTGCTCAGAGCATCACTGCCAGCATCATCTGTGTGAGGGCGGTTGCAAAAGTGCAACCAAATCCACATCATCTCTCCTGTATTCAGTTAAAAAAATCATCCCTTTCCTGCCCTACCAGCCAGCAGGGAACAATGCAAACATCTTGCACCCATATCAGAGCAAAACGCTTTATTAAAGCAGCAGTTCCCCTGGAAGCAGGCAGGTGAGCAGCCTCTTCCTTTTTCCAGAGATACAGGCTTCATGTTTGCTTAGATGACAAAGCTTCTTCCCACAAGTGATGTGAGCTTCCTCCGGGGACCCACTGCAGCTGCAACCCAGCCAAGCAACCCATACAGACGCTCATCTACCTTGGCGAGCCCACTGCGAAACACCTGGCAGTAAAGAAAGTGAGCAAAGGGTACACACGGCCAGGCTGCACATCGATCGCCTCTCAGGCTGGGTCGGTCAGTAGCATCTTTGCCACTACACTGCTAATACCTGGCTTTACGGGCAGATGAGCCAAGGCTGGGAACAGCAGCTGCCCATTCTGCGGCATAATTTTATTTTATTTGCAGGGAACTGTTTCCTTTCACCTCACACCAGCCCGCTTGAAAACCCCAGCCAGGCCTGTGCTTTAGAAACTAATAAATGAAGCTAACAGGGAAGGCAAGGGTGAGAACGTGCCAGCAGTCCCACCCGTGCCCGTTTCCCCTCACCGTTTCACAAGAAAACAGCTCTCTCTGGAATAACATCTGGCAACAACAGTTGGCAGCAGAAGGCTGTTTCACAGGCAAAGGGAGCAGCTCCGAGATGGTGGCGTGTATCAAGGAGAACAACTCTTCAGAGCTATCTTCAGAAGCGATCAGAACCTCCAGCAATGCTCAGATTAATTACCCTGTTGCAGCACAAACAGGCCTGGGGCAGTGAGGAGAAATGGATGCTGCTGGTACCACAGGCACCGAACAGACTTGTAAATTCTCAATGAGAAAACGCCCTGCAAATGCAACGTTCACCGAAGGTGACAGATTTACAGTTCCCAGAGGCTTCATTTAGCCACAGAACAGAGACGGCAGCAGCGAGGCAGGTTCCCACAGCCACACACCCCTGGCACAACCCAAAACCGGTACCTCAGCCCAGACCAGAGAGATGCCCTCCAGTAACAGACTGAGGGCTGTGCTTTGCTTTTTGCCATCGCCTTCTAACAGCAGCTCTCCCTGTAGAGGAAAATGCAGCCCAGGTTTTCTGAAACTGACCCTGCTTCCTATCACTGATAGCCTGGGGAGGGTAATGATGCTTCCTGTCCTTGGGCTGGCTCCTTGGCCTAGTTCCCCACTTGCTCCAGAGGATTTCAGGAACCTTTTCCCCTTCCCCTCAAGGTATGTCCCCCATCAAAAATAAGCCACTGCAGGTATTTCCATGTATCACCATACAGCAGGTGCTGGGCCCTAGCAAGGGATGCTAACTTGTCCCTCCTTCCAATCTGAGAGCTCAGAAATCCCAGACCACGCCGCATCTTGTTCTGGTTGAGGACTGGGCAGAGACACAGCTGAGACTGTACTTGCGCTCGGATGACAGTCTGAAACTGCCCCCAAGAGCAGGTCCTGCTCCACCAAGCACCGCATACAAGTCTTTCAGGCGGCTCTACTTTGCTGCTGGGAGGAGAGGATCCGACTGTTTCCAGAAAGCTGGCAGGGAACAGCTGCAGGTTTATAAAGCACGGGGTGATTCACGCAGGGATGGCAGGTCATGAATCAGAAGGCAATCAGGGCTGTCTCCTGTTTGATCTATCCTTCCTAGCCAGGAGCAGAGCTTATGGCACTGGCTGTCTCTGCATGCTTAATGACTCACCCAGTGAGCTATTCAGGGAAAGGCAGCTCTCTCCAGACCCTCTTTCTGGAAGTGTTTGAGCTCCTTGCCTCACACAGGGTGATCTGCCACCTCCTGTGGCCTGCAAAGACAGGGTTAGGCTTTATGGAGCTGTGCTGGTCTTCAGGGAAGACAAGTAAAGGCAGGAGACACCAGTGAAATGCCTTTCCCAAAGAGCCCAGGCAACAGAAAGGAGAGCCACAATCTGCCTCGCAGGCTAAGTGTGACCTAGGGCTCTGAGCCTCTGGTGCATCACCACAGCACTGGGATGAACACGGGGGGCCTCATCCCAAATTCCCTGATGTGACCAGGGTCTCTTGGCTTCAGTCATCTTTATAACAGACCCTCAGAAGTGAACACAAATCACTCTTGAAATCAGACAAGCAGCAGCAACATTAGCTAACACACACAGTTAGACCCTATTTTAAAATGCTGAGGCAAAGGTCTATTCCGATTCACATCGATAATTGCGAAAGAGCTCTCCAGTGGACAGAAAATGGCAAGTTATGCCACAGTGGTGTATTTACCAATGCATTAAAGCATATTAATTAGACACAAGCTTCAAAATGGGAAGCACTTTGCTAACTGAAAAAGCGGTTAGAAGACCAAAAGCACTCCCATAATGAAGTTCACTTGGTCCAGTCCCATAGACAGTAGCTTCATCAGCAAGTTAAATGGAAGCAAGCAATCACGGGGACATAGGCTGTGACATTTAATAAGAATACAGGTATTTTTATGTAATTCATCAGAAATCAACAAAAGGTTCCTGCTATGCCCACACACACTGCGATGTAACTAACCAGGAGAAAGAATGCTCTAACTAAAACAAAATACATGAAGATGGGAGGAAAAAACAAGGACAAACTCAGTGCAACAGAACCACATATGAAAGGGAGGGGTACCAGTTTGAAGATTAATTCAAGAAACTGGGAGCTGAACAGCTTGAACCCAGTTCTCCAGTCTGACACAAACTTTGTGTATGGCCTTGGGCAAGTCCCTTAGTCTGTCCCTGGCCTCTGCTCTTCCTCCCCAGTGCAGGACCCTCGTCCTTCCCTAAAACCAGTGATGTTGTAAGGATCTACACCAGGGGTCCTCAAACTTTCTAAACAAGGGGGCCGGCGCACGGATCAAGTGGCAGGCAGTCATCTGCGGCTGCTTGGTTTCCTCCCCCAGCGGGGGGGGTCTGTAAATACTGGGGGGCCAGATTCAGGACCCTGGGGCACTGTAGCCAGCCCGCTGGCTGTAGTTTGAGGACCCCTGATCTACACTGAGAACCCCTGCTGACAGAGGAGTGCAGGCAGGACAGGCTCCGGGTGACTGGTGTTTTGGCAAAGGCCCTACAGCAACGCAAATTCACTGCCTCAAAAGTGGTTTTGCCAGCGTAGGCTACTTTGGCCAATGAACTGGAACAACCTCTTTGGGGGATAGTAAAATCCATACTTACAATGAGAGAAAACATCTGGTAAAGTGATTTTGGGAACCGTTTACAAGGTGTGCTGGCTCAAATACATCAAAGATTGCAAGACGCTAGTAACAAAGTATGAGAGAATGGAATAATAATGAAGCACCTACACAAAGAGCAAGAAGGAAAAGGATGACCCACATACACAAGTACCTCCAAAAAAAAGTAAAAAGAAAAAGAGAGTGAGCTCATCTTGCCCTGTCTGACTGCAAGGCACAACCTACCAGCTGGGTAAGCATACACAGTGCATGACTGCCAGGCAAAGCAGTGGTCACCTCAAAAGTGAAACCATTCCATGGTCTGATTTTCTTGGGTTGTCATCCTACTGCGACTGAACCTTAGGACAAACCGGATAACAGGAATCCACCAGAAGTTGAGCAGTTTGTGCAGTGCTTGTGTTCCCAGGTGCTCAGCACCTGGAACTGGAGCCAAACCGCTATTTTGTGGCATCGAGCGACCTAAAATCTCAACGGCAGGACTTGCTCTGGTTATCCCGCATCAGACCACTGTATTTTTATTTGCAGGCCCAAAGGCCCATACAAGCATGCGACCACACGCCAGCTCAGAAAGCACGTGGCATCCACGCATACACACACACACACTCCTGCTGGCGAGACATTCATTTAGTCATCACCGACATCACTTGGTACTTTTGCCTCAACTTGCACAGTAACAGTACTTAATTAAACAGCAAAGAAAGCCAGGCCCGCAGGCTTTTTCTGCACAACCTGCCCTAAAGCAGTGTCTGACAGATGGGGAAGAAGCCATGCCAAAGCAAATGAAATACCTCCCAGGCCATTAAAAGCGTCATTATTTTTAAGTATTGATTTTTGAATGATAGCAAGAAAATTGGTATCCAACGCATCCGTAATGTCTATTTCATAATAACTTGTATGCCAGAAGTTAGGTAACTTCTAACACCTTTGCCAACACGCACAAGAAAGACTTGCTGCAGGATACTCCTCCGCACCTATCCTGCTCTGAAAATGCAGCCCCCAAAGGGCTGCAAGTCCAACGCTGCCAGTACAGCCACCTCACACAGCCAGCAGGCACGCTGCTGGCCTGGAGGGCAAGCTGCCACCATGCTGGAGCTTATCTGTCTGAGCTGGGCCACATAACCCTGGCCCTGAGGCAGCTCTGGGCAAACGAAGACATCCCCTCCTTGGTAGGCGCAATGCAGGTGTGGGCCAATAACCTGTTATCTTCAGCAAACTGACTGAAGACCCCGTTCTCCAGCAAGACTACACTCCAGCCTTTGAAAGCATGACCTCTCTAAGCTCCCTCTCTGTAAGATGAAAATATTACCACCGCCACTTTACTTACCCCACTGAACATCCTCAGAAAAAGCCTCCAGCTGCTTATCTACTTGCCAGCACATCTCACACGGCCCAGAAAGCAGCCAGAAGTCATGAAGTAAAGCCTTCCCAGGAGGGCAACTCTAAAGCTTGCAGGTGAAGAGCCCTGATTTACACAACTACTGAGTACCATTATCCACCCCAAACCAACAGTCAACAGCCTTGATGCTGACCTTTCACCACCAAAGCAGCAGCTCACAGCACCACACAAATGTGCAGTCCTCTTCAAGTGCTTTCTTCCAACCCCTCTCTCCTTGCTGGCTCTGGTCCTCCACTGGATTCAGGAAAGCAGAAACCTGAAAAAGAAGAGAGAGACAGAGAATCATAAACATGTCAAAGATTATTCCAGGAATCGGTATTTGGTAACACTCTTTGGCATCAAGTCTTCCTTTTAATAGAGAGTGCCTGATTTCAGAATACAGCTTACAAACACATTTGATTAAACTGCAAAATGTGCGCTGGATAATGGGAGAGAGCCTAACTGTGACAGCGTGAAGACCTTCAGATGGTAGGAAGCTGTCAGAGCAGGTTTATATTCACTGCTGCATCCTGTAAATGCCACTATTGTTTCTGTCAAGGCAGTGTAGACACGACAACTCATTCTGGTGCACAAGGCCTGAAAGTAACCTCATGAGAAGCTCAGGAAGACGACCCTTCTGAGCAGTGTGAAGCCCCAGGTGGTGTCAGTGCCTCAAAATGATCTTTTCTCCTAACCCTCCCATGGGAACTGCCTGGCAAGAGGGAAGTGGTGGGCAGAACTCATTGCATACATCCATCCTCTGCTCCCAGGGCTTACAAGCCCCAGGATACAGAGCACAAACCAGAGCAGGGCCCCTGCAGAGAACACACACAAGTCACCATTTTCTTCAGCCTCTACCCCTGCTGAAGCATAATAAAGACACAGGTCCTAAGCACCATGGCAGGTTCTGCTGGAAAACTGCTGCCCTGAAGTCCCCTGCCACTGCCAGCCCTACCGCAGCCAGCCCGCAGCATGCACCGCAGGGCCTCGCTCAGACAGGCACGAAGCCACGGGAAGGTGCTGTCAAGAGGTTGTTTCTCTACGTTTATCGTAAAATCAGAGCATGGTTTGGGTTGGGAGGGACCGTTAAAGGTCATCTAGTGAACCCCCCTGCACTGAGCAGGAACATCTTCAACCACACCAGGTTGCTGAGCCACATCCAG